>CM021104.1:667472193-667500569 GCA_007115665.2 Sequoiadendron giganteum
CCAACTAGTTAACTGAACCAAGGTAGATCCCACCTCCCATGTGTCCGCCCATGTGCTCCTATTTTGTAGGAGCTAACTCCAAGGCATCCGTACATGCTCCTAACACTTAGAATTAATTAAAAATGTCAATTAACATGATTATTTCATCAAATATTGTTCTCTTCCTAATCCTAGTGTTGTTGAACACATTCCAAGGATTTAGGAGATACATGAAATAAATAATGTTTAGGATTAAAATTAAATGGCATCTTATTTCCAACACTCGTGACTGTCCATCAGGTGAGAAGTCCTAAAAGGTGAGAAAAATACACTCATGGCTGGTATGTACTCACATACACAAGTGTCTATGGGGAAAGTCATGCTGCTAATTTGGCTTCCTACTCAACCATACCAAAGTTATACCTCCTAATAAATTTAATAAGGTGCCACACAAAAATGACTTGGTTTTTGAGCTTCATGAGACATGAAAAACTTTGTATGCTTGGAGCTCATGAAAAAATAGGATGGCTCCATAAGAATGCAAGTTGTGTTATTCAAGGTGGTGATATAAAAACAAATGCAACATAGGAACTATTCAAGGGATCCATTCTTAGTTCATGTGAGGTATTTAACTTAGGGAATATTGTGTCTAATGTCTTCAAGAGAGGACCAATCAAAGAATAGAAGATTTTCAACTCAGTGGATGCAGTGTGTCATATCAATCCACTAAGAGGAATGTAATATGCTAATAGAGATCACTTGTAAGAGGTAGGTAAGGTTTCAGGTTTGGGTTGGTCTTGATTGTTTTTGTCTTGTTTAGGTTCAAGCATGGTTTTTTCAAGGATGGTAGGCTTAGATGTGGATGAAGAAATGTTTCAAAGAGATAGCTCTGTTATCTTCTTTGCCTTGACCTTTTGATAGGACAAGAAAAATAAGTCTTCTCTTCGCTTGATAGGTTCCATGGGCTTGGACCAAAAGGCATCTAGGGAAAATTTTCCTTTAGATGACAAGGGGTTAAAGCCACTATGGTGGATAGTGAATATCTCATTTTCAAAGAGGATATTTAAGAATTTGTGCACAACCGAGGGGACGAATTTCATGGAGCGAAGCCATGGGTGGCCTAGCTTCACACAAAATTGGTCTGACTGTATGATGATGGAGAATGTTACATATAATGTTTTGGGTCCTATTTGTAATGGTAGGGTGATTGATCCAATCATAGGGCATGCAAAACCATTGTGTGTCTTGATCTATGCTTTTGGTTTGTCATAGTCATCTTGATAGAGCTCATGCAAGAGTAAGAATTCCTCGGTGATCATATTCTCTCCACAGGAAGGATCTATTAATATCCCATTAATGGGCTTATCATAGATATGACCAACTATGTAAAGAGGACCATCGGGCAAGTGTTTAAGTATATCCTTAGAAGAGAAACCAATATCAAGAGGACTCTTAGTTCGAACCTTATGAGGGTTTATGTCTATCACCCCTATCATTTCATCTATAGGATTGAGATTGATAGCATTAGTTGGAATGGAATGAGCGAGTTCATCATCTGTATCAACATTCATCATATCATTCTTAGGTGTGTCATTAGCTTTGATAAATAAAATATTATGTTTTGGCATGGGATTTGTGAAAATTTCCAAGTTTTGGTTTGAAGGGGAAACACACTTATTGCCTTGATCACTAGTACCAGTAATGGATAGATGGACAAAAGCAATGAGGTCTTGCACAAGATGTTTAAGACGCTTGCAATGTTTCGTGTCATGTCAATTTTGTTGATGATAGTGGAAATCAGTATTTGATTTAAATCTTGGAGGTAAAGGATTATTAGGGTCAAGTATCCTGATGGGAGGTAGGGTAATAATTTGTTGGTTTAGAAGTTGGGACATGGTATTATGAAGGGTGTCAGGTAGGGGAGTGAATTATCTCTTTATATATTTATAGCTAAAGGGCACTATGGCTTTGGCAATAACAACTTGGTTATGGACATTTTGAGTTGGTTGTTGAGGAGGATTGAATTGAAGGAACCCTTTATTTTGTTTTCTAAAGGGTTGGGGATTATTTGGGTGCACAGGCTTAGATCTCTCAATTCAGATAGAAGTGAACTTTGCATCTCGACTATAAACTAAATTTTGGTAATCATGGAGGGCAGCCCACAAGTGCATGAAGCATGGGAATTTAATCATGATCAACTTGTATTGGATTTTTTTTTGCAAGTTTTATATAAACATATTTTGAAGGTGTGGGTCGGGGATATCAACATCGACTTGGGAATAAAGCGATTCATATCGGGAGATAAAGTTTTTTATCTTTTCACCCTCTTTTTGCTTACATCTCATCAAGTCGACCAATGTCATCTTAGGAGTCATCTACACTTGGAAATGGTTTATAAATTCCTCAAAAATTTCATCAAATGAACAAATCGAGTTATTCGGTAAAGAAGAGAACCAATCTAAGGCAGTGTCTTTTAAGGTCCTAGGAAAGAGCTTTGCCAATAGTTTATCATCATAGAAAAAGTCACTACATAGGGTAGTATAGGCATTAATGTGGTTATAAGGATCTCCCTTCCCTCCATATTTCTTAAATCTAGGCACGTCTACACCTTGTGGCATCAGTGTTTGTAGTATCTCCAAGGATAATGGACTACTTTTGACATAATATGTAGGTGGGCCATTTTGATTTTGGTTGATGGTGGAAATTTGTTTTTTAAGAGATGACATGGTTTGGAATAGTTGATGTATGAGAGGGTCATTGTTTGTGTTTTGAGATGGAAATTAAAGTGGTGATGGAGTGTATGTGTTTGTGGGATAAGTGAATGGAATTATTATTATAGGTTATAAGGTATTAGGAGCTATAACATGTGATGCCACATAGGAACTAGGGATGCTAGCTGGAATACCTAGGGAATGAATCGCATTACTAACTAGTTGCATTGTTGTGATTTGAGGAGTGGTGTATGTAGGGATTGAGGGTATTGTTGTTGGAAGAATAATTTGAGTACTTCCTTGGATTGAAGGATTGTTTGTGGGAAAAGGACAACTAGTGGTTCAGAAAAGATGCTTTCCAAATATTTGGGCTATTTTTTTCACAAGGTCAAGGCCATCTTTAGTTTCAAGCATATGGTGAATGTTTTCAATTGTAGGAATTGCTGTGGTTGAAATTTTTTCAAGAATAATTTGATGTTGTAAGTTCACTAGGTCCTCATGAATGTGGATTAGGATTTCTTGCGGAATGTTGTCATTCTTTGGTTCAAATTGCATGCTACTTGAAGGCAAAGAGTTACTAAGGGTGTTATCCATGCCTAGTGTACTAGTGTCAATACTAGGAGTGGAAGCTCTAGATAAGCCAAGATCCACAATGATTGTGCAATTGCAGGATGACATGAGTCTCGAACTTGGACTCACTATGGTATTAGCAATAGGAGACCAAACACTCATACAAAAGCTACTAAATGTGGGGTGAATGCAAATGCAATGTAAAATAATGAGAATGAAATGATTATAACTGAAGAAATAAACAAAAAATCAGAAAATGAACTATAAATGACAAAAAATGTAATGCAAATATGCAAAAGGACTGATTTTTCCAAGGTGGCGAATGAGTCCAGCTACTGATTTTTTAGAATATGTTTTAGAATTTTGGAATTGAATTTTATGATTTTTATGTTTTTTGATGCAAATGCAGGATTTTACTGATTTTCAATGAAACTATGTGCAATAATGCAAGCTAAATGAGCTTTTTACTAATGCAAAAATTGAAACCCTAGAATGCAAATTAACCAATGCAAAACCTAATGCAATGCTAATGTAAGGTAAATATAGGATGTAAATGTAGTCCAAATTAGAATTATGATGCTCTAAATGAAGATTCACCAAAATAAACCATAGAAAAAAAATGGGGTGGATGACTCTCTCTAGGACTTCTAGGGTTTTAGACCTAAAAGGAAAGAGATCCAAATTTTTCTTCTAAGGAACAGTTCACTCAAGAACAACCCTTGAGATTTTAATGCAAAGGAGATTGAAATATGACAAAGTAAATGTTCTAGGGGGATTGAATAATAAGAAATGAGGGGTTCACCACCAAGTGTAAACTTGGAAATGAAAATGTTTGGAAACACAATATGATATGTAAAATGACTTAGAAATGCAGACAAACTGCAATAAAAAGCTATAAAACTTGAAATGTGCACCTAGGAAATCGGATAAGGCAGAAAAGAGATCTGGAATCCTGAAAAATCCACTATTAAAGCCATCTAGGACTCACATGCCAAGCTAGGTGAATCAATCTAGTTTTGGGTAAATTGTACTAGAACAGGTTTTAGACAAATGGGTACTTAGATCTACAAAAATATTTGACAAATAGGTACAATGAGACTCATTTTCCAATAGTGGTGAATCAGTCCACTTCTATATTTCTAGAAATTCAAAGCTGGAACCTATAGCTCTCAGTCTGCTTTTCTATTCCTGATTCAGATTTGGGTCCAAAACTGCAAGATTCAACCTATAGGTCTTCTCCAAGCTCCTCCAAGGCTTGTTCACAACTTTAACAACTTTGATTTTCTTTGAAAACTTGATGATAACTTTTACAATCTTGATCCTTGATAAATATACAACCTAAACCTAATAATCACATGCAAAGAGAGGGAAAAATGGTTGTGGGGTTAGAGAATAGGGGTTTGCCTTGGTCAAACCCCTTGTTGGTAATTAAACCTTGAAATGAAATAAAACATAAAGGAGAATGGTGAATAAACAAAAGACAATGTTGCAACTCATCAAACCCTTGCAATAAAGTTTTGCAATTATGCTTGAAATGGCTACAATGGATGTGGTTCTTGATTCTTTCTTGAAGGAGATATATCTTGAATGCAAAGCTTTCTTGGATCATGAAATATACATCATAATTGTGAGCACAATAAAAAACATGAAGAATAAGATCTTTGACATGATGATTGATTCTTGAAGAATGCTCTTGAATGCTCGATAATCTGCACTTGAAAGCCTTGAATGCTCTTGTTGAAATTCTCTTGTGAACTCAATTTTCTATTAGGATGAGTACTTGAGTGCTTGGGGTGTTATGATTAAAATGAGAGAAAGAACCTTGTATTTATACTCAATTATGCAATAATTCTTGAAATTACAACACTATAAGATGACCTTGGATCTTGGAGAATAAAATTCGACCAAAGATTTAAATCCAATTTGATTTTTGAGTTAAAGGGGACTCATTCGGCACCTTGGGTGAATGGGTCCCACCTAAGGGGAATCATTCACCCAAAATGTTGAATGAGTCCCACCTTAGGAATATGAGGTGGGTTTTCAGGATTTTGATGTTTTAAATGCCTTTTGTCAGGATTATCCTAAAAAATACACATAAATAGGGCTTGTGGATGCAAAAAGGGGTGAGTTAAAGAATAAGAGAGCCCAATTATTAATGACAGGCCTAGAGAAATGTGAAAGTGTGTTACAAAACTTTATAACACACCAAATAAGGAAAGGTTAAGAGAAATTGTGATTGACAAAATGTTAATTATGCTTAGAAATCCTATAAAAGTGTGAAAGTGTGTTACAACACTTTACAACACCTTTACAAGGCATCATTAAAATACATTAGTTCACAAGGGACCAAGACCTAATTTGAATGTGTTATCCACATTACAACACTAAATCAAAGCCACACTAAGCCAAAATCCACAAGAAGGAGCTAAACAAGTGCGAAAATGCCTAAGGACCCTTTTTTTGATGTTACATTTAACCCCTACTTTATTGAGAGGATGAACCTACTTCAAACTCACACTAAAGTAGAAAAACACACATCAATTGGGGTTCCACTGTACCAATGCTAGAAAGATGAGACAACAACAATCAAGAGGGATGATCAAGCCCCCAGGATCAAGATACCATCAAAAACCAACGTAAACACAAAGGAACACACATGAAAATGATATAAAGAACAACGAAAAGGCCAATCATACACTGAAAAAGATGAAAAATAAATAAAGGAAAAATTCAGAACAAGATTTGACCATTTGTCCATCACGATGTGGATTACATCTAGGTTGTTTGTCTAAGAAAAAAATGCATACTCACTCTAAGGCGACGAAACTCAAGGTTGTCTGTCGGGTGAGAAGTACTAAAAGGTGAGAAACATACACTCATGGTTGGTATGTACTCACACACATACACAAGTAGCTATGGGGAAATTCATGCCGCTAATTAGGCTTCTCACTCAACCATACCAAATTTAGACCTCCTGATAACTTTAATAAGGTGCCACATATAATGACCTAGTTTTTGAGCTTCATGAGACAAGAAAAACTTTGTATGCTTGGAGCTCATGAAAAAATATGATGTATCCACAGGTATGCAAGCTGTATTATGCAAGGTGGCCATATAAAAACAAATGAAATATAGGAAATGTTGAAAGGAGTCTTGCTTAGTTCATGCGAGGTTTTTAACTTAGGGAACATTGTATCTAATGTCTTCAAGAGAGGACCAATCAAAGAATAGAAGATTCACAACTTAGGGGATGCAGTGTGTCACATCAAGCCACTAAGAGGAATGCAATATGCTAAGAGAGATCATGCTCATAAAGGAAATTACACCCAATGTCATCCGAAAAGTGAAAAACACATTGTATGAAGTAAGAAGGTTGCACTAAGAACCATGAAAAGGAAAAAAATGCAAAATAAATAATGTCAATGTATTACCCCACTTTAAAGAAATTGCTAAACACCATGCTGTGAGCAATAAATTTAAAGTAGTAAATGAAAAATGCAATCAAGAAGAATTACATGAGAGCCAACTTGGAAATCCCTATGCCAAGTCATATGTTTCCGAGTAAGGCTACATCATGTGAGAGAAAAAGAAAAGAGAGGGATCGCCCCCAAAAGAAAACACCAAACACATAAGGGATCTATGGATTTGGGGTTAGTATGTTCTTTTCCACAATGTTTTGTAAGGAGCTCGAAACTATCATCATCCCCCAAATACACATAGAACTAGAAGAATGACATAAAGAGAGAGAAAACAAAGAAAAAATTGGTCAACATGGAAGAGACATAGGGTGTCTCGATGCCTTGTGTCATCCACAAAAGGAAAACACAAGCAAAGATAAAGATGAAATGAAAAGGAAAAATAAAAAGAAATCATTTTGGGTCAACATGAAGGATACATGAATGTCTCGATGCCTTACATCATCCCCAAAAGGAAAACACAAGAAAAAGGATAAAGATGAAAGTGAAAGCAATGCAAAACATAGAGAATAATGAAGGTATAAAAGAGAAAAATGAAAAGGAAATAATGCAAAAGACTAGTAAGGAAAATGTGAGTCAACCTATGAGCTAGTCATTTTCCTCCAATTCATGTTCTATGTATATCAAAGGAAGGAAACTAGACATAGGGACAAGAGAAAGTTCTAAACTAGGAGAAGCACCAGGTTCAACACTCTTTATAGAATATTTATCATTTAAGCTTGTGGAAGAGGAAAACAATGTGTTCGATTCATTATGCACCTCTTCATCAATTTTGGCATCCTCCTCATTATCATCTAAGTTGATCACAATAGGAGGTCAAACGATAAAATCCATAGAAGAGTTCAACTCTTGTTGTGGATGATGCATGGAAATTTCTTGCTGCGATAGAGGTGGAAGATCATCATGCATTGCTTCAATCAAGTTTTGATCTTGATTTTCTTTGTTTAATTCATCATGGAACTTGTGACCAAGGGAACAACAATTACATCTACGCTCCCTAGCACCTCTATTTCTTTTATTTTTTTCAAGATGCATAGGAGTGGGTTGATCAACCATTGGTTTCTTTTCTTCCCTAGGAGGAGGAACAAAAGGAACCACGAGAGGTTGTTCAACTTCTTTCTCTTTAACTTTGTAAACTTGTTTTATTCTTGGAGGTGTGGTAAGGTTGGTTTCATTGCTTCTTGGTCACTTGTAAGAGGTAGGTAAGGTTTTAGGTTTGGGTTGGTCTTGATTGTTTTAGTCTTTGTTTAGGTTCAAGCATGGTTTCATCAAGGATGGTAGGCTCAGAGGTGGATGGGGACATGTTTTGAAGAGATAGATTTGTTATCTTCTTTTCCTTGAACTTTTGAAAAGACAAGAAAAATAAGTCTTCTCTTGGCTTGATAGGTTACATGGGCTTGGGCCAAAAGGCATCTAGGGAAATTTTGCTTTAGATCACAAGGGGTTAAAGCCACTATGGTGGACAACGAATATCTTATTGTCAAAGAGGATCTTTAAGTATTTGTGCACAACAAAAGGGATGGCTTTCATGGAGCGAAGCCATGGGTGGCCTAGCTTCACATGAAATCGGTCCGACTGTAGGATGATGGAGAATATAACATCAAATGTTTTTGGTCCTATTTGTAATGTTAGGGTGATTGATCCAATTATAGGGTAATGAAAACCCTTGTGTGTCTTGATCCATGCTTTTGGTTTGTCATATTCATCTTGATAGAGCTCATGCAAGAGTAAGAATTCCTCGGTCATCATTAACTCTCCACAGGCAAGATCTATTAATATCCGATTAGTGGGGTTATCATAGATATGGCCGACTATTTAAAGAGGACCATTAGGCAAGTGGTTAAGTATATCCTTAGAAGAGAAAGAAATATCAAGAGGACTCTTAGTTTGGCCCTTACGAGGGATGATTTCTATCACCCTTATCACTTCATCTATATGATTTACATTGATAGCATTAGTTGTAATAAAATCAATGTGTTCATCATCTATATAAACATTCATCACATCATTCTTAGGCATGTCACTAGATTTGAAAAATGAAATATTATGTTTTGGAATGGGATTTGTGAAAATTTCAAGTTTTTATTTGGAGGGGCAACAAACTTATTGCCTTGACCACTAGTAATCACAATAGATAGACAACCAAAATCAATGAGGTCTTGCACAAGATGTTTAAGATGCTTGCAATGTTTTGTGTCATGTCCATTTTTTTGATGATAGTGGCAATAAGCATTTTATTTAAAGGTTAGAGGTAAAGGCTTATTAGGGTCAAGTTTCCTTATGGGAGGTAGGGTAATCATTTATTGGTTTAGAAGTTGGGACATGGTATTATGAAGGGTGTCAAGTAGGGGAGTGGATTTTATCTTTGGATCTCCATAGCTAAAGGGCATTGTGGCTGACAACAAAAACTTGGTTAATATGGAAATTTTGAGTTGGTTGTTGAGGAGGGTTGAATTGAAGGAACCATTTTTTTTGTTTTCTAAAGGGTTGGGAATTATTTGGGTTTACAGGCTTAGATCTCTCAATTCGGCTAGAAGTGGACTTTGTATCTCGACTACAAACCAAATTTTGGTAATCACAGAGGGTAGTGCACAAGTGCATGAAGGATGGGTATTTCATCATGGTCAACTTGTCTTGGATTTTGTTTTGCAGGTTTTCTATAAACATATTTTGAAGGTGTGGGTCGAGGATCTCAACATCGACTTGGGAATAAAGTGATTGATATCAGGTGATAAATTCAATTATCTTTTCATCCTCATTTTGCTTACATCTCATCAAGTCATCCAAGGTCATATTAGGAGTCATCTACACTTGGAAATGGTTTATAAATGCCTCAACAAGTTCATCAAATGAACAAATCAAGTTATTCGATAAAGAATAGAACCACTCTAAGGCAGTGTCTTTTAAGGTCCTAGGAAAGAGCTTTTCCAATAGTTTATCATCAAGGACAAAGTCACTACATAGAGTAGTATAGGAATTAATGTGGTTAGAAGGATCTCCCTTCCCTCCATATTTCTCTAATCTAGGCACCTCTACACCTTGTTGCATCGCTATTTGTAGTATCTCCAAGGATAATGGACTGCTTTTGACATAATATGTAGGTGGGCCATTTTGATTTTGGTTGATGGTTGAAACTTGTTTTTAAAGAGATGACATGGTTTGGAAAAGTTGATGTATGAGAGGGTCATTGCTTGTGTTTTGAGATGGAAATGAAAGTGGTGATGGAGTGTATGTTTTTGTGGGACAATTGAATGAAATTATTATAGGTGGTAAGGTAGTAGGAGCTATAACATGTGATGCCACATACGAACTAGGGATGCTAGCTGGAATACCCAAGGAAGGAATCACATTACTAACTGGTTGCATTGTTGTTACTTGAGGATGGGTGTTTGTAGGGATTGAGGGTATTGTTGTTGGAGGAGGAATTTGAGTGCCTCCTTGGCATGAAGCATTGTTTGTGGGCAAAGGAAAAATAGTGGTTGAGGGAAGATGCTTGCCAAAGATTTGCACTATATTTTTCTCAAGGTCAAGGCCATCTTCAGTTTCAAGCATATGGTGAATGTTTTCAATTGTAGGAATTGCAGTGGTTGAAATTTTTTCAAGGCTAATTTGATGTTGTAAGTTCAGTAGGTCCTCATGAATGTGGATTAGGTTTTCTTGTGGAATGCTATTATTCTCTAGTTCAAATTTCATGCTACTTGAAGGAAAAGAGTTACTAAGGGTGTTATCCATGCCTAGTGTACTAGTGTCAATAGTAGGAGTGGAAGCTCTAGATAACGCAAGATGCACAACGATTGTGCTATGGTGGGATGACATGAGTCTTGAGATTTTGTCTCACTATGGTATTAGCAATAGGACACCAAACACTCATGCAAAATTTTCTAAATGTGTGGTGAGTGCAAATGAAATGTAAACTAATAAGAATGAAATTATTATAACTGAAGTAGCAAACAAAAAATCAAAAAATGAACTGTAAATGATAGAAAATGTAATGCAAAATATGCAAAAGGATTGATTCACCCAAGGTGGTGAATGAGTCCAGCTAATAATTTTTTAGAATTTTTTAAGAATTTTTTTAGAATTTTTGAATTCAATTTTATGATTTTTATGTTTTCTAATGCAAATATAAGATGCAAATGTAGAATTTTACTGATTTTCAATGAAACTAATTGAAATAATACAAGTTGAATGAGCTTTTTACTAATGCAAAAATTGAAACCCTATAATGCAAATTAACCAATGAAAAACCTAATGCAATGCTAATGTAAGGTAAATCTAGGATGTAAATGCACTCCAAATCAGAATTATGACACTCTAAATGTACGTTCACCAAAATGAACCATAGAAAAAAAATGGGGTGGATGACTCTCTCTACAACTTCTAGGGTTTTAGACCTAAAAGGAAAGAGATCCAACTTTTTCTTCTAAGGCATGATTCACTCAAGAACAACGCTTGAGATTTCAATGCAAATGAGATTGGAATCTGACAAAGGGAATGTTCTAGGGGGATTGAATGACAAGAAATGAAGGGTTCACCACCAAGTGTAAACTTGGAAAAGAAAATGTTTCAAAACACAATGTGATATGTAAATGACCTAGAAATTCAAACAAACTGCAATCAAAATCTATAAAACTGGAAATGTGCACCTGGGAAACTAGAGAAGGCAAAAAGGAGATCTGGAATCCTGAAAAATCCACTATTAAATCCAACTAGGACTTATATGCCAAGTTGGGTGAATCAGTCTAGTTTCAGGTAAACTATACTAGAATAGGTTTTGAACAAATGGGTACTTAGATCAACAAAAATCTTTGTTAGATAGGTACAGTGGGACTGATTCAACAATAGTGGTGAATCAATTCACTTCTAGATTTCAAGAAATTCAAAGTTGGATCCTGTAGCTCTTAGTCTACTTTTTTGTTCCTAATTCAGATCTAGGTTTGAAATTATAAGATTCAGCCTGTAGGTCTTCTCCAAGGTCCTCCAAGGCTAGTTCACAACTTTGACAACTTTGACTTGCTTTGACAACTTGATAAAAAAATTTCCAATATTGCTCCTTGATAAATCTACAACCTAGACTTGCAAATCACATGCAAAGAGAGGGAAAAATGGTTGTAGGGTTAGAGAATACGGGTTTTCCATGGTCAAATCCCTTCTTGGTAATTAAACCTTGAAATGAAAGAAAACATAAAGGAGAATGATGAATGAAAAAAAGACAATGTTGTAACTCACCAAACCCTAGAAATAAAGTGTTGCAATTATGCTTGAAATGACTGCAATAGATGCGGTTCTTGATTCTTTCTTGAAGGAGACAGATCTTGAATTCAAACTTTCTTGGATCATGAACTCTACATCACAATTGTGAGCACAATAACAAACATGAAGAAGGTGATATTTGACATGATGATTGATGCTTTTAGAATTCTCTTGAATGCTTGATAATCTACCCTTGAAAGCCTTGAATGCTCTTGCTCAAATTCTCTTGTGAACTCAATTTTCTACAAGGATGAGTACTTGAATTCTTGGGGTGTTACGATTAAAATGAGAGAAAGAACAATGTATTTATACTCAATTATAAAATCTCACCAAATATTTAAATCAAGTTTAATTTTTGAGTTAAAGGGGACACATTCGCCACCTTGGGCGAATGTGTCCCACCTAAGGGGACTTATTGACCACCTTGGGTGAATGTGTTCCACCTATGGGGACTCATTCACCCAGAATGGTGAATGAGTCCCACCTTAGGAATTTGAGGTGGGTTTTCAAGATTTTGATGTTTTAAATGCCTTTTGTCAGGATTATCCTAAAAAATAGACATAAATAGGGCTTGTGGATGCAAAAAGGGGCCAATTAAAGAATAAAAGAGACCAATTATTAATGACAGGCCTAGAGGAATGTGAAAGTGTGTTACAACACTTTACAACAAACAAAATAAGGCAAGGTTAAGAGAATTTGTGATTGAAAGAATGTTAATTATGCTTTGAAATCCTAGAAAAATGTGAAATTATGTTACAACACTTTTCAACACCTTTACAAGGCATCATTAAAATAGAGTAGTTCAAAATGTCCCATGACCTAATGTGAATTTATTATCCACATTACAGCACTAAATCAAGGCCACACTAAGCCAAAATCCACAAGGAGCTAAAAAAGTGCAAAAAAGACTAAGGACCCTTTTTTGAATATTACAACTTCATAGAGAAACATTAGAAATAATATTTCATTTAATTTAACTATAATGGATCCAATATCTATAGCTAACCCATCCCTTATTATTTATTAATCTTTTTGGCACATCAAATCCCATGTTCCATGAGATGACACTCATTAAAAAAATTCTTTCTTTATATCTTTCTTCATGGAAGGAGATTCACCGTAGGAAAGTTCTTGAGTAGTGATCCCAAGATACCATATAGAATTATTAGTTTTTGCTTCCCATTTTCATTCACAAATGTAGTCATATATTTTTCAATTTGACTAGAACACCATTATCTACTATAGTGTAAGAAAAAGTATCCATTTTTCACACTTAATTTGGGAATGAATAATAATAAATAAATGAGCTTAATAATGCCTTAATTTAGCATTGTAATATGTGTCTTGCATATTCACATTAAGTCTAGGGCCCTTTTAATTAAAATGAAATTCATTGTGCCTTGTTTTTAGTGTTGTGAGGTGTACCTTTACACTTTCACACTAATCTAGTGATTTATTAACAAATTGAGGTTAATTTGCTTTAATTTCCCCCTTTAATTCAAATCCAAGCCTAATTAAATGCAAATTATGAGAGATGAAACCTGACATTCATAAATGCCATAAAATAAGGTTTAACATTAGGTAATGTGTGTCCTAGGAAAGTAGTCCTCACTTGATCCTAGGATCCATTCGCCATAGGGTGAATTGGTCCTCACTTGCTCCTAGGACCCATTCACCATAGGGTGAATGGGTCCTCACTTGCTCCTAGGACCTAATTTTGAATTATGTTTTTGGTAGGTTTTCAATTATTTTAAATCTACAATTCAATGTCGGCTTGTGATATTTGAATTTTAGGAATTAATGTTAAGATATGTATAAATATAAGGTCATTTCACTAAGTTTAATATAAGAAATCTTAGAAATATTTCATGATAAATTAGCATTTCCAAGAGAGCAATTCAAGACATTCAAGGGAAGATTATTGAAGATTATTGCAGCAATCAATATTCATATCATCATGTCAAATATTTATTGCATCATGCATGTTGTTTGAGATAATATGGTGATGTAGAGTTCATGATCCTTCCAAGCATTCAAAGGAATTGTTTCAAGACAAGTTTTATGATCAAGATCTACATTCATTGAGGCCACTTCATGCTACTTTGAAAATTTGTAATCCAAGGTTCAAATAAGGTTTGGTGAGTTGTTACATATTGTTTTTCATTCAACATTCCTTCATGTTTTCTATTTCATTACAAGGTTTAATTACCATAATGAGGTTTGACCAAGGAAAACCCCCATTCCCTTTAAACAAAGTAACATTTTTCTCTCTTTTATGTGTGATTGCAAATTTCAGGTTGAATATCATTTGAAAATAAAAATTGAAGAAAGTTTCAAATTTGTTAAAGTTGCAAGAAAAGTTGTCAAATCATAGAAAATATTCTACATGATTTATTTTTGGTTGTCTGACAATGAACATGTGGAATTTGGAAGTACAAACACAACAAAAGAGAACCTAGAAAGCATTTTTCAGGAACCCTAACTAGGACCCATTTTCCATAGGGTGAATGAGTCCTTAGTGAGCTCCAAAAAGTGATTTTGGTGAAAGGTGCACATCATTTTCTCCTTTCTAGATCTTCCTTTTTGGTTTTTATTTTTGTTAGTTTTGATTACTATCCTTCATTTTCATTTCATAACTTACATTTTAAATGAAACTAGGAAAATAGGTTATTGTGGTGATCCATCATTCATCCACCCTATTTTTCTTTGTTTCATTTTGGGGAACCCAAGTTTGAATCCTTGCATTTTTTGATTTTGGAGTCCTCTTTTACCCTAGATTTATATTTTGCATTCATTTGCATCTCTTTGCATTGAATTGTGTCTCATTTAGGGTATCTAGTTTGCATTTAACTTTGCATTTCATTTAAGGGTTTTAGGATTGCATATTTTGCATTCTTTAAATATGAAAAAAAAAAAAAAATAGTCATCTTGCATATCATTTACATAGCATTACATCATATTCATTTGCATTTGAAAATTGAAAAAAAATTGCATATCAAATTAGGTGTTCTAGATTGTCATTTTGTCACATTTTGCATTTGCATTCAATCCTCATTTCACAAAAAATAAAAATAAAAATTTGTTGTATCATACAAAAATAGGAAACTACTGAAATTCACTCAAAAGTATTTAAAAAATTGTTTCAAAACCCTGACCTAGGACCCATGTTCACCCTAGGGCGAATGAGTCCCTGATCAAGGTCATATCCCCATTTTTTGGGAATTAAAATATTCATTTCTACATTCCTATTTGTTGTTACCATATTTCTGTTTTTGTTTGCAGAATTTCTATTTCTTCAATTTGATCATATCTAGCTTCATTTTATAAAGTTAGTGAATTGTTTGATTTCAAAATTTCATTTACAAGACATTATTTTCATATTTTTGCATAGTTTAATAAAAAAATTACCTTGTTTAGAATCTGAAAATTGCATTTACATATTGCATTCTAGGTCATTGCATTGCATTTTACCCTCTTTCCATTTTGGGGTTGACATTGATTTTTTGAAACTTGTATGAGCTTTACAACTTGGTGTCCTATTAGCAATACTATTATGAGACATAGTTCAAGACTCATGTCATCCCACGATACACCATTCGCCGTGGATCTTGGGTTTTCTAACTCTCTTTCTAATAGTGCTGATATTCAACCTCCTATGGATCATAGCATGCATACCTCAGTTCCAATTACTTCCTTACCTACAACCAATGTGCATGATGTTGTCAACAATACCATCCCTACCATGATTAGTCATACTTAAGATTTGGGGTATACACAAAGACAAGGTGAAAATTCAATTCTTCCTTCCACAATCTCCATCTCTATTCCCACATACACTAGTACTCATGTTACCACAACCATTTAGCCTACTAGCAATGCCAACACATCCTTAGGTATTTCCACCGGGAATCCTTCTAGCTTTTTGAATTCAAATATCATATCTCCTCAATCATCTCCCCTTACAAACCTACAATTCACTTACCCTCTACAAACATACACCACTCCACCTTATTCCCCTCCATCTCATAATACCAACAATGATTGGATCATTAAAACACTTTTTCAAAACATGGTATCCCTTCAACAAAAAATCGTAACCCTAAATCAAAACAACAATGGAAAACCTTCACAATACATCAAAATGAACTTGTTATCCTTGGAGATATTGAGAACAAAAATTCCACAAGGTATAGAATTTCCTAGATTTGAGAAATATGGTGGGAAAGGAGATCCTGTTAGCCATGTTTCCACTTACACAACCCTATGTATTGATTTCATTTTTGAAGACAAACTCTTGGCTAAACTCTTCCCTATATCCTTGAAGGATACTGATTTAGAGTGGTTTTCCTCTTTACTGAAAAACTCAATAAACTCATTAAAGTAGCTTATTGATTCCTTTTACAACCACTTTTGAATTCACATGGGTCCTAATGTAAAAAAAAGGATGATGAGAAAGTCATAGATTTCATAGTGCGATGTCAAATGCTTAATTCATAAGTAAATATTAAGATTCTTGATGCCGACCTTCAAAGAATTTTTATTTCCAACTTGCAAGAAAAAATACAAACAAATCTTGAGATGGTGAGATTTCCCTCCTTCATATAGTTATACACAATCCTTCATGATTACCAGAATTTGGTTAGTAGTCACGATGTGAAAAATCCACCTAGTCATCCTAAAAAGCTTGAATCCACACCTCAAAATAGTTATCAACCCTTCAAGAAACATAATAGGGGATTTTTAAAACTTAATTCCTCTCAACCAAATCAACAAGTTGATAACCAAGTGGCTACTATAAAGACAACAAATCCTTTTCCTTTGGGGATAGGAATAGAAAATTTACCCCTCTACCCAACACCCTTCTTAATATCATGTTTCAACTTGTAAACAAGAATATGATTTCCTTACCTCCTGTCAGAGCTCCTGATCCTAATAAACCATTACCCTCAAACTATAGATCAAATGCTTATTGTCATTACCACCAACAAAATGGACATGATACAAAATATTGTAAGTGTCTTAAGCATCTTGTGCAAGATCTCATTGATTCTAATTGACTTCAAATTGGAGGTGTGAATGATCAAGGTAATAAGTCTATAGCTCCTCCTAACCAACACTTACAAATCTTTACAAATCCCATGTTGAAACACACTATTTAATTTGTCAAATCTAGTGAAACAAAGAATGATGTGATGAATGTTGACATAGATGATGAAAACACAATAGATGAAAATAAGGATGAATTAGTTGAAGTAGTGGTATTTATTGAAGCTAAAACTTATATGAGACAAACCAAAATGACCATTGATATTTATTTCTCACAAAAAGACATAATCAAACATGCACTCAATGGTCCTCTTTACATAGCTAGAAGAATCAATGACAAGCCTACCAATGGGATATTAATTGATCCTATCTATGTAGAGAATGTGATCACTAAAGAATTCCTATTTGTGCATGAACTTGATCAATACAAATATGACAAACCGAAATCATGGATCAAAACGCATAATGGTTTTTCTTTCCTTGTGATTGGCTTGATAAATACCCCTCTAAAATTTAGACCAAAAACATTAAATGTCTCATTCACCATCATCTTGTCATTGGACCAATTTTGTGTGAAGTTAGGCTATCCATGACTTCACTCCATGAATTTTGTCCCATTGGCTGTACATAAATATTTAAAGTTTCCATTTGGAAATGAAATATTTATAGTGCATCATAGTGGCTTTAATCTCGTGTCTTCCCATGGGAAATTTTTATTGGACTTCTATTGGCCCAAACCCATTGAACCTATTAGACCTCGTGAAGAATTATTTTTAAAATCATATCAAAAGTTTAAGGAAAAGCACATAGAAAAAATATCCCTTAGAAATATGCCTCAATCCATGATTGAGCTACCCATCCTTGATGAAACCATGATTGAACCAAAATCCCTTCCAAATATCCAAGACCAACCTATGAAAAATTGTTCACCTATTTCCTATAAGAGACCACAAGATAACCAAAACAATTATGTTGCACGTCCTAAAGTGAAACAAGTTTACAAAGCAAAAGAGAAAGTGGTTGAACAACCTCCTATGTTTCCTTCTATTCCTCCCCCAAGGGAAGAAAATAAACCTATGGTTGACAAAAATGCTCCTACACAATCACAAATTGAAAATAGAATGAAAATAAATCAAAATTCTAGAGAGCGTAGGCATAGATGTCGTGCTATTGCTTGTATGTTACAAAATAAAGAAGAAAAGAGCAACATAGAAAATCAAAGTCTATCTTTATCTCCCGTAAGGCATGATGTCTCTTCGCTCTTGCCACAACATAAACTTCAGCAAACTTCTATGGATATCATCATTAGACCTCCTGTTGTGATTAATTTAGATGATGATATTGAAATTGCAAAGATTGATGAACAAGTGCATAATGAGTTGAATTCATTGTTCTCCTCTTCCATGAGCTTAAATGGAAATTATCCTAAAAAGAGTGTTGAACTTGGTATGTGTCCTAGTTCGACACTTGATATTGTCCCTTTGGCTAGTTGTCAGCCTTCCATATATACCAATCAATATTTGGATGCAGATGACCTACTATAGGTTGACTCACATTTTCCTTACTAATCTTTTGATTTTTTTCTTTTTTTATGTTTCTTTATGTGTTGCATGTGTGTACTGTGATCCCCCATATGTTATTTTTGGATGTATCTCTCCAATTGTGCATTCCTCTATTTGTATCTACATTCTTCTCTATGTCATAAATTTTTTATCTTTTCTTTGTCTTGTGTTTTCCTTTTATGGATGATGCAAGACATTGAGACATTTAGGTATTCCATGTTGACCCAAAAGTTTTCTTTGTTTTTTCTCTTTTTGTGTTATTCTTCTAGTTCTATGAGTATTTGGGGGATGATGACATTTCTGAGATCTATAACAACATTGTAACATAAACATACTGACCCAAAATTCGTAGAACCCTTATGTATTTTTGGGGGAAACCTCTCCTTCCTTTTTCATGATGTAGTTTCATTCAGGAACACATGACTTGGCATAGGGCTTTCCGAGTAAGATCTAATGTCTTAAGATTAAATATTGGCTACTTTAAAGAAATTGCTCACAAAAATGGTGTTAGCAACCTCTTTAAAGTGGGGGCATACATCGATAATATATTTTAACATTTCTCATGTTTGATGGTGCAATTTTCTTTATTCTTGTGATGCATCTGTTTCTTGGTGGTGTATTGGGTTTGATGTCCTCCAAGAGTGCAATATTTCTTAGCATACAACTTTCCTCTTAGTGGTGATGTGACACACTACATTCCTTAAGTTGGAATTTTTTTACTCTTGACTTATCCTCTCTTGGATACATTAGGCGTGATGTTCCCTAAGAAGAAGACTTTACATGAACTAAGCAAAATCCCTTTCAACAAAAACCTTTACTAGAATTTTTGTCCATAAGTGTTTAGCATAATATAGCTTGTTAAAATTATGAAGCTTGAACTCTAAATTCAAGGCCACCTAACATAACACACCTTTATTTCCTATGGAGCCTCGCCTTGTTAATAGGTTTTTAGCGTAATGCAGCTTGTTAATCCCTATGAAGCTTGAATTATAAATTCAAGGCCACCTAGCATAACACACCTTTCTTGCCTACGGATCCTTTCCTTTTCTTGTGGTGCCTTATTCAAGTTGTTAGGAGGATAGATTTGATATGATATGGGAGCCTAATATGATTTTTTCATTTTTCAGCCTTTTGGGATACTTACCTAGTGGACAGCCCGAGGTTCCGCTACCCCAGAATAAGTGCAAAAATTGATGGCTTAGATGTTTTCCATGCCGATCAGATAGTCTAGGCTTGATATTCCTAGACTTTGATGTTGTGCGATTGTGTATCTTTGTCATTGTTTCATACTATAAGGGTCTTGAATGTCTACTTTAGTGTGAGTTTACACTTGCGATCATCCTCACACTAAAGTGGGGGAAAAATGTAGTGTAGGAAAAAGTATCCCTTTTTCACACTTAATTTGGGAATGAATAATAATAAATAAATGAGCTTAATGATGCCTTAATTTAGTGTTGTAATATGTGTTTTGCATATTCACATTAAGTCTAGCACCATTTTAATTAAAATGACCTCAATTGTGCCTTGTTTTTGGTATTGTGAGGTGTACCTTTACACTTTCACACTAATCTAATTATTTATTAATTAATTGAGGTTAATTTTCCTTAATTGGCCCCTTCAATTCAAATCCAAGCCTAATTAATTGTAAATTCTAAGGGATGAAGCTTGACATTCATAAATGCAATAACATAAGGTTAAACATTGGGTAATGTGTCCTAGGAAAGTGGCCTAGGACCCATTCACCATAGGGCGAATGGGTCCTCACTTGCTCCTAGGACCTAAATTTGAACTATGTTTTTGGCGGTTTCTCAATGATTTCAAATCTACAATTCAATGTCGGCTTGTGATATTCGAATTTCTAGAATTAATGTTAAGATATGTATAAATATAAAGTCATTTCACTAAGTTTCATCCAAGTAATCCTAGAAAGTTTTCATGAGAACTTAGCATTTTCAAGAGAGTAATTCAAGAGCATTTCAAGACATTCAAGGGTAGATTATTGAAGATTATTTCAGCAATCAAGATTCGTTGCATCATGCATGTTTTTTGAGCTAATATGATGATCTAGAGTTCATAATCCTTCCAATCATTCAAAGGCATTGTTTCATGACAAGTTTCAAGATCAAGATCTACATCCATTGTGGCCACTTCATGTTATTTTGCAGATTTGTAATCCAATTTTCAAATAAGGTTTAGTGAGTTGTTATATATTATTTTTCATTCATCATTCCTTCATTCCTTTTTATTTCATTACAAGGTTTAATTACCAAACTGGGGTTTTAACAAGGAAAACCACCATTTCCTAACAAAGCAACATTTTTCTCTCTTTGATGTGTGATTGTAGATTTTAGGTTGAAGGTCAAAGTTGCAAGAAAAGTTGTCAAACCACACAAAATATTCTATAGGATTTATTTTTGGTTGTTTGAATATGGGAGTGCAAACATAGTAGAAGAGAAACCAAAAAGAATTTTTAAGGAACCCTATCCAAGACCCATTTTCCATAGGGAGAATGAGTCCTTAGTGAGCTCCAAAAAGTGATTTTGGTGAAAGGTGCACATTGTTTTCTCCTTTCTAGATCTACCTTTTTGGTTTCTATTTTTGTTAGTTTTGATTATTTTCCTTCATTTTCATTTCATAACTTACATTTTAATTAAACTAGGAAAATAGGTTATTGTGGAAACCATTATTCATCCACCCTATTTTTTTTGTTTCATCTACCAAAATGTGATTAGGCTTGAGATCTCTATAAATGAATTCTAACTTGTGAAGACACATCAAGGTCCTTACTACCCCTGTTAATATTGTTGTAACTATATACCCTTCGAATGGACATCCTCAAATGCAAATTTCAATGTATTTGGTCAATCTAACCCATATATATGACATAACTATGCATAACCATTCTCTTATAATGCAAGAGCAATGAGTATTTTTTAAAATGAGAGGTGGTTTCCCCCCTTGTAAAAATTTGACATCTCCCCATGTCTAAGGCTAAGAGATCCAAATAAGTTTTATGTCATATAAAATATTATCTTAGTTTAACTAATGCAAGATAATATTTTCCAAATTTTATGATGCGAATAATTTTAGGACCTATGGGTAATGAGCCTACAATGTGCTTAAAATAGATATATGTCAAAAATCATAGTTTCAATTTTAAATAGACATATCAAGAATGGTAAAACTATTTTCTTAAAATAGATAAAAACTCAAACGAAAATTAGTTGACATGATATTATCTTAATCATGAAGACAACTTCCTTGTATAAGAGGATGCTAGCTAAATAGAAGATTGATCTATTCTCAAGTTTATTTGAGATCTTATGATGTATAAATTGATATTTCTAGAGCTTCGTCAACCATAAAATAGTTAGACTTATGTGAGTGAATTATCGAGGTTACCATTATTAAAAAGCTAAGTTTGATTTATAACACTCTTGGTATCATACTTTGAATTTCTATGACACAAACTAATTTGTGCATTGTAACATATGATTCAAATTTACTCTCAGTGGATGATATGATTTAATGTTCATAGAGCAATATTGTAGTCTACATGGTTTATCAATTTTTTTTAGTAACTATTATGGTTGATCACAACTCAATTCAAATGACATGCAGTTGGTGGGACAAAAAGTAGCATAAGCTTGACTACCCTACATGTTGGACGAATATGCATATTTGACAAATAAAATATTTCAAATTTCAAATATGAGAACAAGTTATTTGACATATTCATCCAAATACTTATTGATATAGAATATCATAAAATCATAAGCGTTGAAACATAAATTTCTAGGTAGGTATAATACTTGTTTGAAGAAATGAGCAAGTTCAAGAATTATATCAAGAAAATTCACTTAGACATTATTTTAGAAAGTTTATTAAGTTGATTTGAATTTTATATTTCAAATGAAAAAATGGCATATTAAATTCTTATAGGTTTCCTCTAATCATTATAATTTGTGTCATCAAATGTTGTATGTTAGGTCTTGTAGAGGAGGGGGACCGACTGCTCTGATACCCCAAGTCACAGGAGGGTCTAGGACAACAAGATACCTTGGTCTACCTCAAGCTTAGCTAGATGATTGGAAGTTTTTAAGGTTTAAGGGATAAAAAGGAATAGAAATCAGGTTGTTGTTGTGCTTCTACTAACACATATGTTTTAGGAGGTCAAACATGTTGATTCCTAGAGTTTAGTTCATGAGTTAGACAACTCACTACCTGAGGATGACAACACAAGAAATATAATATAGCATGGTACACTAACATCTCAGTGGGGGAGATGGAATCCGTACAGACAACGAGTGTGAGAGACAAGTGAAAACATAGGAAAGGAGGCTAACAAATAGACTGGTATAAATTCAAGCTATGATAAAGTAGTGACAAAGTACAAAAACAAAATTCATCAAGAAGATTACTTTAAGAACACTAAGCTAGGATTGACGAAAGAAGGGTGATAAGATAGTATCGAACTTAGTGCAACTTGATTATATGAATAGCTCCAACTGAGAGGTACCTACACACAAAAGAACGAGAAAATGTTGGGGTATTGTTTAGAGGGCTACCTTAGTTAGTCCCCTGCTTTGGTGTTTCGACCTCCACAAATAGCCAAATAGAAATGATTGTATAGAAATATGATAAAGAGAGTATAGTAATGGAAATACCAAGCAATAATCCAAAAATAATATGCTACAATACAAATATGATAATGTAAAATTAGATGACAATGGTGGATATCACCTTCTCAACCATGTTCTCTCAAAAGAAATGGAGGAAGGAGTGAGCTTGCAAGATATCCAAAGCCAATGCTATCACAAAAAAGGAGAGGAGGAGCCAAAAAAATAGAATCTTGCAGCTACAATGGTGGTGGTGAAGCAACTTGAAGGAGTTGAAAGTGAGTGAATTAGATCAAGAACTTATCCATAAGTGTGAAGAAGATGGAATGAATGGAAGAATAGGCAATTTGAATGAAAGAAGGAGGAAAAATCCCATTTGCAGTCAGTCAAAAGAGAAACAAATTTTTCACTTTGCATCCAATGGAGGAGTGTAATGCCTCTACGGTTTGAGAGGTAGGAATCATGTTAGGATGAAAGCATGTAGCATGTGAATGTTCACACACTACGCTAGCGAACTTGAAAAAAATTCTCCCATTGACACACAAATGAGTTGGCAAATGGACAGGGAAAGGTGGTAGGTGTATGGATTGCATCATCAGATTTAATTCTCTAAGGTAGGGGGTAATGTAAATGTGGTTTTTTCCTAAAGGTGCAAATTCATGCCATTATAATTTTCCCCCACTTTAGTGAGAATATGTGTCAGTAAATGCGAGGTAAAGTAGAGAAAAAAATCAAAAAGAATATATCTGAATCATCAAGGAAGAAAACCACAATCTAATATGCTCAAACGTGTAGGAGAGACATAGATGGCTCCATAGGTACTCGATCCTATGGAAATTTGAATAATTTTTTTGCAAGTGCTCAATTCTACAAAATTGGCTCCATGAGTGCTTGGTCCAATAGAAGGTGAACAAAGGTTCTATAGGTGCTTAGTAATACATAATGGAAACACTTCACAAGTGATCAATCCTACAAAGGAGGCACCATAGATGCTCAGTCTTGGGGGGCCAGAAATGAAAGGCTCTGTAGAGTCTTAACCCTTACAACTTCTCAGTCCTGTAAGGAAAGCTTGATGAGGTGCTGGATCCTCTAGGCTTGATTGTAAAAGTACCTTTACAGGTGGTTGGTCCTGCAAAGCAACATGTTGATCTACAAACAAAACATGTTAGGAAAACAAAAGTCACTCAGAGAGACATACAGTGATATCATAGAATAGGCAATTAAAGGAGAAGTTTTCAAAGTGGTCCCTCGAGAACCCTTCAATATTGTAAGGGGTCCATGCAAAGGGATGATTCATTTGAAAAGTGATGAAATTTGTGCAAATCATCAAGAAATCCTTTTGAAAGATTATCTTTCATCAAGGAATTTGAGAAAAGAAGAATGACCTCCTCGAAGGTGGATTTTCAATTCTTTCTGCTACAAATTTGATTTCAAAAGAAAATATTGCTAAGGGGATCCTTATCAAAGGATGCGATTTTTGAAAAATGTAAAGATTTCCTACAAGGGATTTGGTGGCCACTAAATACACCTTATGGAAAATTGGAGAAGTAGGAGCCCCCCTTAGGATGGTGTGTTCAAATCAAAGGAGAATGTGGCATCCTAAGGAAAGAGAGAGCATGTAGAGATATTACGGCCCATGATATATGATGAGATGTATATGTGAAAATTTTGTCACACATGTGAGGGAAAACAAATAGGCACCACAACATCAAGAAGAAAGAAAAGAAGAGAGAAAGATAAAAAATAAAGATAAGCAAAGAAATAGAAATCAAGAGATAGGGGGATTTGGGAACTTGGGGTTAGATCAACTCATCAAAATAGGTGACACATAGAATAGGAGTGATAGATCATCAATCCAAGGAATTTCAATATTTGAAGAATAGCACATGAAGAAAAATGAAAATAAAAAAATGGGTCAATATGGAAGGGAGGCCTAAATACCCCCAACACTTTGCATTGTCCCAATTGTCAAAAATTAAGATACACCATATAGAAGAATAATGCAACACATAGATGAAGTTTACGACACAATTTCACTCTTGTACCCAAGCACCTACAAGGGTGACCAATGTCCTCTAGGAACACAAAAAAACACACACACAAATCTAATCTACAGATAAAGAAGAGGTACTCTCCTAGTACTCATCAATTATGATGCCATTTATCTCTCAATCTAGATCTTCATAAGGTGAGGGAAGATGAGCCTACAAGGGGAGCACCCTCCAACTCTCATATGTCAAGAGCTAAGGAAGAGGGTCCCTCAAGGTATTCTTAACTCAATTCCTATGAGGTAAATGTCATCGATCTTGCAAATATCACCAACAAGGCCAACACATCATCTACCGAGTTAAACATGCACTTAACATGAGTGCCATGTGTTAATTGAGTGGGAGATGAAGGAGGCACCCAAGATCCACCATTAATCTTGTCAAAATAGATAGTGAAAAACTTGGGAGACGCTAGGGATGCCTCTGTCACAAGGAGGATGCAAGCCAAAATAGAACCCTCTCCTGAAGAAGGTGATCCCTTCTTCTAACCTCCATTGGAATCGAGTTCATCCTCCAACTTACACTTCATCAGGGGATGCAAAATACCCACAAAGGAAGTGAAAGGTGAAGAGGAAGAGGACAAGGCCGTAAGAGACACCACCGTGGTGTTCCACATCTCCACGGGCTGGGAAAATAGAGTGATGTCTAGAAGGGACATTAGAAGAGGAGGCTCCACCAAGGGAGTGATGAAAACCTGCACCCTTTTGGGGTGAGGGTCACCAACATTTATGGAAGGATTCAAAAGGATTATCAAGGTGACGGGAACCAAAGTAGAAGAGGCAGAAGAGGGAAGCATAGTAGGAGATGTCAAAATAGGAGTTGTTGGCTCCTCTTCTAATTTTTATGAGGTATCTTGTTGAGCAACCAAAGCTTTCCTCTAACGCTTATGCTCATATACAAGCCGATTTCATTGGCTCTGAGAGTTAGAACTTGCTACTTGAGAAGGATCAAGAGACTCATGTTATACCATAAACATGTCCTCACAACCATTTTGAGTGGAAGGGAAACCTCTTGTATGGGAGAGGGAGTAGGAAGCATAGGAGTAGAGACTGAAATAGGTGGATAAGTTTACTCAAGCACCTCAACAACAGGCCTCTTCCCATTCACCACCCAAGGGGCAAGAGATCCCTTGCCCTTACCATAGACAACGGGCCTTGGAACCATGGGTAATATGGGAAATTTGAATACCTGATTCTTGGCCTTTTTCCAAGAAAGCACCATCAGAATCCCCATGCGAGGCATAGGAGAAGGAGTTGAAGGCACCATAGTAGGGCGAGAGGTAAAATTAGATGAGATAGTAGAAGAAGAGGAAGGCTCATGGGCATGAGTAGGATTCCCCTTCCCCTTTTGAGAGGAGTAGGAGGCATCTCGTTGTTGCATGATCATAGAGCCTTTAACTAAAATATCCTAAGGGGAGACATGGTAGGTCACCTTCAATTCTATGCGCCCATTCTTGTATTTAACATAGGTGCAATACAAGTTCATCCTTGGAGGAAGCATACCAACAAGGACAAGCCACAAGTGATCTAATGAGTAGCGCCCAAATGACACCAAAGGTTTATATATAGTTTCATGTACAACGTGGATAGAGCCCTCATGATAAAACTTCTAACACTTATGGACTACCAAAGCGACTGTGTTCGTGGAAACTAGCCATGGGATGTGTAGTTTCACTCTAAACAAGTTTGACTCTGGGATGATGTCGAAAGGAGAATTTATAGTCCTAGGTCCCACAAGGACTGAGAGAGTGATGGAACCAATTAGAGGGACCGAGATTCCATTGTGCATACCTATTGTGCTCTTTGATTCATCATACCCATCCTTATGTAAGAAATTTATCAACAAAATCTCCTCTATTATAATATTCACACAACATGTAGGATCAACCAAAACACTAGTCACAATATTCTTGTTGATGTGAGTGAGAATATATAGAGGATAAGGCTCTCTATTCGTGTTCATAGGTAGGTCTTGTGATGTAAAAGTTATAGTGGGTGGTCCATTTGCATGCTGCATATAATGCGTGTGGAGATGCATAAAAGAGGCCATGTTTAAACTTACTTTGAAAGGCCTTCCTTAGGATATCCAAAGGTTCAACAATCAAAAAATGACCTATCTAGATTTTGCTTCACAATACTTAGGGATCATTCTTACTACGCCACTAGGGGTCGTAGGTTGGGTTGCAGGGTTATGCATCCTGCAACACACAAACCTACAACATGCCTAGAATACGAGAGAAGGTTCCTTCAACACTATGAAATGAAACCAAAATAGTTCACATCGGGTTCACCAAAATGTAGAGGAGGGGGATCGATTTATTGAGACCCCGGGTCATGGGAGGGCCTTGAACAATAGGCTTCCTTGATCTAACTCAAGCTTATATAAATTATTAGAAAGATATAAGGTTTAAGGGCTGAAAAGGAAGAGCAACTAGGTTGGTGTTGTCCTTCTACTAACCTGAATGTTTCAGGAGGTCAAATGAGCCAATTCCCAAAGGCCAGTCTATGACTTAGATAGGTCACTGTCTAAGGATAGAAGTGTAGGAAATAGACTCCAACATGACATGTTAGCATCTTATTAGGGGCACTGGTGTTCGTACGAACATCATATGTGAGAGATAGGTAAAAACAAAAGAAAGGAGGCTAACAGTCTAACTAGAAGAATTTTAAGCTATGACAGAGTAGTGAAAAAGTACAAAAATAGAATGCAACAAGAAGAATACTTTAATAACACTATGCTAGGATTGACAAAAGAAGGGTGATAATATAGTACCAAACTTAGCACAACTTGATTATTCAAATAACTCCAACCAAGAGGTACCTACACACAGAAGAATGGGAAAATGTTGGGGTTGTTGGCAATTTGGTTGTCATTGATGTCAAAGGAAGATTAAAGAGGTAGTGGATCATATTGGGATGTTTGGTGATGATTGATGAAGAGAAGAGTATGGTTTTACAATTGTTAGAAATTTTCTCAAAAATTTGTAATATTGACATGAAATACTGTCACAATGTTGCAGAAGTTGCTTCTAGCAGTCAAAGGAAAATTCATGTTAGAAACCAAGATCACCTGTCACATGCAAAAGACATGTATAACCAAAGAATATATTCTA
>CM021104.1:667500669-667706449 GCA_007115665.2 Sequoiadendron giganteum
AAGTGGATGAATGTATGAATCTTGAGGTAGAAATATTTTCCTTAAGAAAAGAGTTGGAGAAAGCTAGAGGCTAGGTTAAAAAAGGCTTGAAGTTGAAGGGAGGCTCATAGATCCTTGATGGATTATTAAGCACACAAAAGCCAAATAACAAGGAGAAATCCAATTTAGGTCTTGAGAAAGGAAAGAGTTCCTTCATCAATGCTTTTGTGAATCTTTATGAAAGATTTAGGGCGAAAAAAATTCTAGCTCAGATGGTGAGAAATCATGCAAGGAGGATTTCTTTGGAGAGGAGGAGTTTTCTGAGGTGAAGAAATCTGCTGAAGGAAAGAAGCCAATTGTAGAAAATAAGAATAACCAATCAGCTCTAGATGGACAAAAGAAGAGGAAAAACATAAGAAGAATTGATCTTGATTGATTTACAAGAGTGAGAGATCTGCGAAAGCAAAGAAAAAGAAGACGCTCTCATCCAACTCAAGGAAATGCTATGAACATGTACTCATGATACTTCTATGGGTATTGCTACACTTGTAATCAATTTGGTCATAGGGATAGAGAATGTAGATTAGTTCCTAAAAGGAGTATAAACTTTGTAAGAAAAAAATCATTTTTCTCCTTTGAAGGATATGAGTATAATGTGTTACAATTGAAATAATTTTGGTCATATAGCTATAAATTGTAGAAAAAAATTCATTAGACCAAATTTTCAATCCGAGAAGAAGAAAAAAATAACTCCCAAGATGAAAAATGAATGTAAGGTTGCCAAGAAAGAGGTATAGAAGGTGGAAAAGAAGTCTAAGAAAGTGTGGAAAGAAAAGGAGTAAAATCCCACACAATCAAAGATTTCACAAACTACACTCCATGCAAAGAAACACAATTTTTGGGTAATTGATAGTGGCTACTCCAAGCATATGATTGGAGAAAAAATAAAATCATCCAAATTAAGAAATGTAAAGAAGGATTAGTTAGTTTGGGTG
The DNA here is from genome assembly GCA_007115665.2 of Sequoiadendron giganteum. NCBI lineage: Eukaryota > Viridiplantae > Streptophyta > Pinopsida > Cupressales > Cupressaceae > Sequoiadendron > Sequoiadendron giganteum. Next base: position 667,501,644 of record CM021104.1, read on the forward strand.
ATAATACTATTGTGAAGATTTGTGGTAAATGAATCTTGAGCATATATGGAAAGAATCATACAAAAGATGTCCTATATGTTGAAGGTTTGAAACATAACCTTCTAAGTGTCAGCCAAATGTGTGAAAATGGATATAAGATTACATTTAACTTAGAAGGATGTAAGATAACAAATAATGGTAAGAGAATTGCACAAGTAATAAGGAATGATATTAATCTTTACAATCTTTGTTAAGTAAAAAGTTAGAATTGTCTGATAAGACAAGTAGATGAGATTTGGCTATGGCATAAGATATTGGGGCATGCTAATTTTGACAATATAGTAAAATTAAGTTCAAGAGGACTACTTAGACACATGCCTAAGATTAAAAGTCTCAGAAACATCATTTGCAAAGAGTTCCAGTAGGGAAACCAAACAAGGGTTAAGTTTTAAACAAAGGAATATTCAACCACAAAAACCTTGCAATTAGTTCACATGGATTTGTGTGGTCCCACAAGGACGAGAGGATTGAAAGGTGAAAAATATTTCATGTTGCCAATTGATGATTATACTAGAATGGCATGGGTAACCTTTTTAAAGGAGAAGTTAGACGCATTTGAAAAGTTCAAGATATTTAGAAAATTGTTTAAGAAGGAGATCAACAGAAGAATCAAGTGCTTAAGATAAGATAGAGTTGGTGAATTCAAATCAAGTGAATTCGTTAGATATTGTGAGAAACATGGAATTAAAAAACAATATTTTACTCCAAGAACTCCACAATAGAATGGAGTAGTTGAAAGCAAGAAACAATGGTTAAAGATATGGCTAGAGAAATGTTGTGTGAGGCTAAATTGACAGATACATTTTGGAGAGAAGTAGTCCACACTACAATCTACATTCAAAATATAGCTCAAATAAGAGAAAATAGTGGAAAGACTCCATATTGTAGAGAAGGGGGATTCACTACTCACGAGTTCTCTTCACTTAGAGAGCCTTATGGGGTGAACTTCCCTAAACTACCTCAAGGAACCGTGTCGAGAGTTCTAGAATATGAAAGAGAAGGTCACATAGATTCTCTAGACAAACAGATAAGCTCTCAGCCAAAGGATGACATCACAAAATACAGACGACAGTGTAGTGCCCTCGCATCTTGTAAGGACCATAAAGTAGGTTTATCATAGAAAATGACAAAGTGACTACTTCTACTCTAATTTTTGAGAACGTCTAAAGCATAGGACAATAATAAAATATGATAGAATTGAAATAAAGTAAATTAAATGATAAATTAAGAGATAGAAAGGAAAAAAGATACCCACAACCATGCAAGTGATGAAGCCTCCAACATGTGAATTTCTTCAATACCTACATCTATAAGAATGAGAGAAATTGTTCGGGCTGTTTAAGGGTTTTCCTCAGTCAAACCCCAATTTTGGTGTTCCCACCTCCATGGAAAACCAGATAGAAAGAGAGAGATGAACCGAAATGGATAAAACACATGGTGAAAGAAAAACCCGATTCAGAGTAGAACCCACACCACAAAGTATCCTGCTCGAGGAGGAGAGCCTATATCACAAAGTAGGTGATAAAAGAAACCCCTACTCAAGAAGGAGAACCCGTATCATGAAGTAAATATGCAATGGATAGAGGATGCATGAAATCCCAAGATTCTCACAAGAATAAGGCAAGGGATAGAGATGCAAGAAGTGTTGCTAAGAGAGCTTGAGAGAGCTTGAAGCTACTGTAACAAGAAATATGGAGCTAAGGGTTGGAATGAAGCTAGAGATATTCTAGAGTGAAGCTAGAAGCAGAAGAAGAGTTGTCTAGACTTGGAAGAAACAATAGAATGGAAATGATAGCATTAAAAGAGAGAATAGGAGGGAATACAATCTTTTTTAGCCATTACAAGGTGTCTTGGGCCATTACCACCAACCAAAGGAGGTGACAAGTGGAAAGCATGCACATAAACGATCATTTGAATGTTGATACATCACAAGATGCTAGTGCAATGCACAAACGTCTGTGTGGAATGCTAGTGTCTAGACACACCATGCTACAAAACAAAAAAAATGGGAAGAGCACAAGGTTTAACGCAAAGCTAACACACAAAGGTAGCTGCTGAAAAGGGGTACTAGAGAATCTTGAGAGGTGAAGAAGGATGATGTAGGGGTTAAAATGATCCTACACACGATGCTAATGGAGTGAACACTAAAGTGGATCCAAAAATGTATGTGAAATTGTGAGCAGTGGAATTTTACGACTATACATTTTGCCCCCACTTTAGCAAGCATATAAATCTACATTAATATGTACACTAAAGGAAATATACTAAATGTAAATAACATCATATACAAAAAGGATATTGCAGAGGAGGTAGATAGCTCTTTGAACCATGGAAGCATGCCCCTAGGCTGAAGAACTGCAAAAAAAATTGCACCAGACAACAAGGTTAGAACAAAAAGCTAAAGGATTCAAGTTAGAAATGTTAAAGAGAACTTAATGTAAAAGGTTGTATCAGTACTATGCATCATCCCTAAATTAAGAACTATACCTAGAAGAATTCTTAAATGAAGAGAGGAAGGGCATATACTCAGGATGAATAGGATGCAAATATTTGATCTAGTATATAATTGAGAAGAGAAAGATAGAAATGAATGTAAGAGTGATGAAAGAAATCCCCGCTCGAGGATAAAAACTCATATCATAGAGTAAAAGTGATAAAAGCGATCCCCGCTCGAGGAGGAAAAATTGTATCACTGAGTAAAAGTGATAAAAGCAATCCCCACTCGAGGAGGAGAACCTGTATCACTGAGTAAAAGTGATAAAATAAATCCCCGCTCAAGGAGGAGAACTTGTATCACCAAGTAAAAGTGATAAAATCAATCCCCGCTTGAGGAGGAAAACCCGTATCACCTAATAAGGATGTAAAGGAGCTCTATAGGTTTTTGGTCCTATAGAGCAAGACAAATCAAAGAAGCCTATGGCTATTGCAAGCTACTTTGCAAGATAGTCACAAAAAAGATAGGTCTAGTTGGGTTGACCCCAAGCTAGATGAAAAGGTGTGAAAGAGGTCTAGTTGGGCTATCCCCAAGCTAGACACAAAGATATGAAATAGGTCTAGTCGGTTTGCCCCCAAGCTAGATGCCATGGAATTCATTTGATATAAAAAATTTCAAAGGGGTCTGTCGAGAACCCTTTACAAGAAAGAGGGTCCACTCAAGGGACACTACATTTGAAAGTCATAGTGAAGAAGAGGGGGTCCTTCAGAAGGACACACATCTCTAGAATGAGTTATCACTACCGCTAGAATACATGAGAGGAGAACTATGCAAGATACTTAGAACAGGATAGAGGAAAACCTTGATATCACTTGTCATTCAACTAAGAGGTAGGTGCATCAACAAAAAAATGAGTGATGGCACCTGAATAAAAAAGTTGTTGTATTTTATCCTTCAAGGCATTACATTCACTAGTAGAATGGCCAAGCACTTGATGGTATGCACATAAAGAATGGTTTTCTTTATCATGTTTATGAGACTTCTTACATGTAGGAGGAGGAAGAGTAATTAGGTGGTCTTTGAGAAACCACAAAAAAATACGCTCTTTCTTAGATAAAGGATGAGGAGCAGGAAGCAACCCTTTCTCTTATGGAGAAAATTCAGACTTCTCACAACAAGAAGATACGAAGATCAAAGACAAAGGAGGATAGACCAATCTGTGAGAATGAGGTTGAGCGAACATTGCATCAACATTCAATCATGGTTTTCATTCAAATTGTTCATTCAAGAAACCAAGCCCCAAATTATGCTTGCGAGGTACAAATTCTATGGGGACTTGAATGCCTTGTTCATTATTCCCACAACCTTTATGCTCATAACCATATTTAGAGACAAGCTTAAAGCTAGGGCCATAATTTGTTTGAAAATCTTGAAAAGAGAGGGGATCTACATAGAGAGTATTATTCTAGCAAGGGGGAACATAATCCTCTACAAGATTGCTATCATCCTCTTTAATATGAATCTCAATGTTATCCTCTTTAGAAGAAGCATAATCATCTTCCTTAGAAGGAGGATCAACAATAAGAAAATGACAATTTGCGCTCACATCCTCCTGCGATACAAAAGAACAACCATCTTTGATAGCGGGTGCAAACGATTTTGTCAAAATTTCTAAGTGGATCAGGTCAGCTTTATATTCTTGAATGAAGGAATCTGTAAATTCTAGGGAACCCCAATCATCACCAAGACATGCATTCTCTTGAGAAGAGGTCGAAGGAGAAAACTTAGGATTTTTTGCTTTAGAAAGATCTTCTTTATCGACATTTATCTCAAGAGTATCCTTTGTAGTAGGTATTGTTGGGGTAAACATCGACACATTAGAAGATACTGAAGGAATAAGATTAGGTACAACCAAAACCTGACCAATAGCTTCCATCTCACATAAGTGCATAGCATGAGGGTCAACCTTGACCTATTAATACTTTATTATTGCAAATAAACTTAATAGATTTGTGCAAGGTAGATGAGACTGCACCCATAGTGTGAATCCATGGTCTACCAAGAAGAAGGTTATAAGATAATTTCTCTAACATAACATATACAAGAGTGGGTATAGTAACAGGTCCAAGCTGAAAAGGTAATACTATTGTACCTAGATCTTGTCGCCCAACATTATCAAACCCATGAATAACAACAAAAGAAGCATTAAGTGAAGATGAGTCAATATTAATCTTGGGAAATAGATCAATACTGCATTCATTAAGTGCTGAACCAACATCAACAAGATTATTTTTAATGCCAATTTTATTAATGTTAACTATAATCATTAGAGGATCTACTTGCTTCTGTACTACTAGAGGCGGGAGTTCCTGGGGATCAAACGAAATATTTTGAAAATCCACACAAATATAAGCTATCAACGCATCTGCATCTACTGACCTAGCAGAAGAAGAAAAGATGATCTTTTGCAAGGCTTCTTGAAGCATACCTTGATAAACCAAAGCAGACTGAAGCAGGTCCCATAGTGAGATCTTAGCCAGAGTAACCTAGAGCTGCTCGACAAGATCATAATCACTGTGTGCTTTATTCTTAGGTTTAGGATCTTGAATAAGGCTTAGTTTTTTATTCATTCTATTTTCATTAGTATGGGCTACCGATCTATAAGAGGTATCCTTAGAAAGGTCATGAGAGTCACTATCAAATGGAACACCATTGATAGAAAAAACCCTTTTAGAAGAAGAAATAGCTAGAGTTAGGTATATGGCTGGTCTCTTAGGCCTTTGAGGGAAAAAAAGACATAGATTACATTTGTAGAATCATCACACCTAGTAGAATAATTATTTGAAGACATATTCTCAACATCAATCCAAATAGGATCAAATGTGGAAGGAGATTCATCATGCACTAATGTATTATCTCTAGAGAAGTGAACATTAGAATAGATAAGATTTTCATCATTCACAAATGCAACATCCCTAGAAGAGAGTGCATTGGAATGAAGAGTAGAAGATTCAACAATCATGAATGCATCATCTCCAGAAGAGAGTGCACCAGAATGAATAGAAGGTTCGTCATTTACAAATGCATCATCTGTAGAGAAGAGTGAATTGGAATAAATAAGAGATTCATCATTCACAAATGCAACATCTTTATAAGAGAGTGCATCAGAATGAATAGAAGACAGAGTAACATTTTAGAAAGGTATCAATAATTTCATCTTCTTGCAACAAAATATCCTCTGAAGCAAGAGGAATTTCATGAGAAGGATCAAAGACACCAAGTGACATATGCAAAGCCAAGTCACCATCACATGCATGAAATTGAACATCATTAATTTTTGAACAAAATTAGATACTGAGCTAATAAAGGAAGATATTAAATCCGTTATGATTTTTTTGGTATTTTCTATGTTCTAGTAATTTTAATTTTCGTAGGTCTTCAAAGTGGAATTTGAGGTTAGAACTTGTGTCAATCCCTAAAATTTGACTACCAAAGGTACTTGTATTTTAGGGACTGAACTAGTTCACTAGGAGACCTTTCCAATGGTGCAAACGGTTTTGAATTCCGAGCACCGAGTCAAATGTTATGACCCTGACAAGTAGGGGTAAATAAATTCCTAGTTTTTTGGAAAAGACCTTCTTCATTTCGGGTTCACAAAATGTAGAGAAGGGGGATTCACTACTCATGAGTTCTCTTCACTCAGAGAGCCTCATAGGGCGAACTGCCCTAAACTACTTCAAGGAACAACATCAAGAGTTCTAGAATTTGAAAGAGAAGGTCACAAAGATTCTCTAGAAAAATAGACAAGCTCTCGACCAAAGGACGAAAACGCAAAATATAGATGACAGTGCGGTGTGCTGGCATCCCAGAGGTGTGTTGGTGTCTCGTATGGACTAGAAATAAATTTTATCACAGAAAATGACGAAGTGACTACTTATACTCTAATTGTTGAGAACGTCTAAGGCATAGGAAAATAACAGAATACAATTAAATTGAAATAAAGTAAAGTAAATGATAACATAAGAGATAGCAAGGAAAGAAGATGCCCACATCAACACAAGTGATGAAGCCTCCAACACATGAATGTGTTCAATAACTGTGTTTATAAGAATGAGAGAAATTGTTGTGGCAAAACCCCCATTTTGGTGTTCCCACCTCCACAGACAATGAGATAGAAAGAGAGATGAACCGAAATGGATAAAGTGCGTGGTGAAAGGAAAAATCACTTCGGAGTAGAACCCACACCACAAAGTAAGAGTGATAAAAGAAAACCCCACTAAAGGAGGAGAGACTATATCACAAAGTAGGTGATAAAAGCAACCCCCGCTCAAGGAGGAGAACCCGTATCACGAAGTAAATATGTAATGGATAGAGGATGTGTGAAATCCCAAGATGCTCACAAGCATAAGGCAAGGGATAGAGATGAAAGAAGTGTTGCTAAGAGAGATTGAGAGAGCTTGAAGCTATTGTAATAAGCAATATGGAGCTAAGGGCTAGAATGAAGCTAGAGAAATGCTAGAGTGAAGCTAGAAGCAGAAGAAGATTTTTCTAGACTTGGAAGAAATAATAGAATGGAAAAGATAGCATTAAAAGAGAGAATAGGAGGGAATAAAAGCTTATTCAACTGTTACAAGGCATCTTGGTCCGTTACCACTGACCAAAGGAGGTGACAAGTGGCAAGCATGCACAAAAATGATCATTTGAATGTTGAAACATCACAGGATGCTAGCGCGGCGCGTGGATGTCTATGTGGTGTGCTAGTGTCTAGACACATCACACTACAAAACAAAAAAATGGGAAGAGCACAAGGTTTAATGTAAAGATGATGCACAAAGGTAGATGCTGAAAAGGGGTACTGGAGCATCTTGAGAGGGGAAGAAGGATGATGTAGGGGCTAAGATGAACCTACACAAGATGCTAATGGATTGAACACTAAAGTGGATGCAAACATGTATGTGAAATTGCAAGGGGTGCAATTTTATGACTATACACATATGAACTATGTTATGACAAACCTGCATCTATTAAGTACTTCAAGGTGTTTGGTAGAAAATGCTACATCAAGAGAGAAGATCAAAACCTGAGAATCTTTAATTCCAGATGTGATGAAGGAATATTTTTGGGATATTCCACTCAAAGAAAAGCTTATAAGTGTTATAAAAAGAGGTTACACAAGATTGTGGAAAGCATCAATGTCAAGGTTGATGAAAATATGAACCTTGATAAGTCTAGCATAAACAACCTTGAAGTTGAGTTAGATGATGAAGAATAAATTGTTGCTAATGAAGAAGAGCCTGAAGAAGAAGTTAATGAAAAAATAGTTGCAAGATTTTTTCAAAAGAATCATCCTAAAAATTAGATTATAGGTGATAAAAATGATGGTGTTTAGACAAGGAGAAGACTTGCAAAGAATAAGGAACAATTAAATTTTTCTCTCTTGTCACAAACTAAACCAAAGTTATACTAAGGCTAGGAAGGATGAGATCTAGATAAAATCCATGGAAGAGGAATTGAATCAAATTGAGAAAAAAAGGCATGGGAATTGGTTCCTAGACATCCATGCAAAAATGTGATTGGTACTAAATGGGTGTTTAGAAACAAGTTAAATGAGGATGGTGTTGTTATAAGAAAAAGGAAAGACTGGTGTGCAAGGGGTATGCACAAGTTGAAGGTATTGAATTTGAAGAAACATTTGCACCTGTTGCAAGATTAGAAGTAGTAAGAATGTTTCTTGCATTCTCAGTCTATAAAGGATTTAAATATTATCAAATGGATGTTAAATCTACATTCCTAAATGGAAACCTTGAAGAAGAAGTCTACATTGAAAAACCAGAGGGTTTTTAGCTTTTCAAAGAAGAATTTTATGTATGAAGATTGAGAAAAGCATTATATGGTTTAAAGAAAGAACATAGAGCATGGTATTCAAGACTAGACCAGTACCTACAACAACAATGATTCAAAAAAGGTTGTGTAGATAGTAATTTGTACTTCAAATTAGAAGGTGATCATATGATAATAGTTGTTATTTATTTGGATGACATCATATTTGGAGGTAGCAATGACAAAATGTGTAAGGTATTTTCTACACATATGCAAGATGAATTTGAGATGTCAATGCTAGGTGAGTTGCCATTTTTCCTTGGCCTATAAATTGCACAAACCAATGAGGGGATATTCATATCTCAAACTATGTATGCTAAGGAAATGCTTAAGAATTTTTGAATGGAGGACAATAGACCAGTTAGTACCCCCATGATATCTAGTTGTAAATTGAGAAAATCAGATCAATCCATAGATGCAAATCAGATAATGTATAGGTCAATGATTGGAATGTTGGTATACCTAACTACATTGAGGCAAAATATAATGTAAGAAGTTTGTATGGTAGCAAGGTTTTAGGCTACTCCCAAGGAGTCTCATGTCAATGCAGTGAAGAGAATTTTTATATATATCAGAAGTACTATAGATTATGGGCTTCCCAAGAGAAAATATTTTACTTTAACAACATATAAAAATGTTGATTAGGCTGGATGTGTAGATGATAGGAGGAGAACTAGTGGTGGTGCATTTTTCTTAGGAAACAAAATTGTGTCATGGATAAGAAAAAAGAAAGAATCAACTACACTTTCTAAAACAAAAGTTAAATATGTAGCGACAAAAACATGTTCTACTCAAGTTCTATGGATGGAGCAGACTCACAAAGACATCAAGGTTGAGTATAGTGAACCTTGTTGGAATGTGTTGAGATAATGTTGATTGCTTGTTGTCATTGATGTCAACATATCTTGGTTATGTGATTGATGTTATGTTTTGGTGCTTTGGTGATCCAAATTTTCTTGATTTTGGATGTCATGCTATAATGATCTATCTTGGGTTATATTTGTCTTGGTCCCATTCCTCTAACATAATGAGATACATTCTTTTAGGTCTAGACTGATCTGGTAGTTGGTTAACGTCCTCCGTCACATGGTTTGCATTGTAATGTGTATATCTTATTCTATGGTTTCAAATATCATGTAGCATGTTGATGTGAGTGAGAAGGTTTTGTGTGGTCCATGTTTCATTCCTCTCCACCATGAGAATTTTTTTGTGGTGACGTATTTTAATTTGTCCTTGGTTGACATAGAAATTATGAAATTATGTTTGGCCAACTTGGGAGATTATGGAAGTATGGAATGGTATAAGTATAAGATGTTTTTTTCTGATGAAGGAAAGTGTGATGAATCTGTATCTGAATATCCAAACATTATGAAGTGTGTGAAAGTGTATGACTAGAGGAAAAAGACAGTGAAATTCTATCTGATGTCATTGTTGGTGACAATTATTTTAAGTGGTGGATTCCTTTTCATCATTCTTCTAGAAGTGAGCCATTTTCTATAGGTAGTGAGCCTCTCCCTTTTGGTAGTGAGGCTTTCTCTTTTGGTAGTGAGCCTTTCTTTGTAGGCAGTGAGCCCTTCTCTTTTGTCAGTGAGCCTTTTTGTATCTTTGGCTATAATAGTCAAGTAGTGATCCCTACCACTAGTGAGCCCTTGTAAAAATCACCTTAACCAGTGTCACCTTAATCAGTGCTTTATAATTAAGAATTATCATTCTCTGTGGTTTTTCCCTTTTCAGGTTCCCACGTAAAGTTTGGTGTTCATTTTGCATAGTATTGTTGTTTGCTTTCATGTTCATTAATATCTGATTGATCTAATTTTTCTCTAGATTAATTAAAGGAAAGAAAATTGTTTGATAATAACTGATTCACCCCCCTCTCAATTATCTAGACTGTTCAACAATTGGTATTAGAGAATTGGTTCCTTGAAGAAGATCTTAACTGCTTGGGGTAGATCTGATGCCACACAAATTGATAATTCTTGTGTTGGATGGATCCGACTATAGTTTTTGTAAAGTGCAGATGAGAGGCTACCTGATCTCTCTTGGCTACAAAACTTGGAAAGTTGTTGAGCCGATAAAAGGTGTTTCTACTGCAGATGAGATTTTGGCCTATGAGGAGAATGAAAAGGAAAGGTATGCAATCTTTAGTGGTTTATCTAAGACTAAGCTAACAAAATTTATTTAATTGGGCACTGCTTATGAAGTTTGGGAAAAGTTGAAAGAAATGTATGAAGGAAATGATAGAGTCAAATTATCAAAGAACTTGACACCTAAGCACATATATAAGAACCCGAGGATGGAAGAAGGTGAGGATATAGCAAGCTAATTTCAAAGGGTTGACAGTGTAGTAAATGAAGTGAAAAATCAAGTAGGTAGTCTAACAAATGAATGTGTAATGGATAATATCTTAATGACCCTACCAAAGAGTACAGTGACACGATCTCAGCCATAGAGGAGGTGTATGATCTGAAGAAATTCACCAAAGAGCATCTATTTGACACCTTGAGCGCATTTGAGATGAGAAAATTTGGAAAATAAAAGGAGAAAACTGAAACTGCCTTCAAAGCCTCAAAAACAAAAGATGATTTGGATAGTGATAGTTTTGAAGAGTTGGAAGCAAATTTTGCAAGGAAAATGAAGAAAGGTATCGACAAGTACAAAAGTATGTTACCTCTTAAATGTTTTAGATGTGGAAAGATTGGTCATTTAGCAACTAAGTGTCCGAAGAAAGGAATAAGAAAAATCTTCAAAAAGATGAATAAGAAGGCCTATTATGTCAATGAGAATGGTCGAATTTCAGATGATGAATTAGATCATGAGGATTGTTTGTTTTTGGTTGAAAAGGATGAACCTAGATTTGATATCTCTAATAATTTTCTGAAATCTAATGATAACATTGAGATTAAAATATTTGTTAAGAGAAATAGAGATGAATGGCTAATTGATAGTGGATGATCGAATCACTTGACTAATGAGAAAAGTAAGTTTGTGAAGCTTGAGAAATATGATGGAGGTTCTGTTAGAATTGGAGATGATAAAACAACTTAGATTGTTGGAATTGGTTCTATTAATTTTTATGGAAAACATAACACTAAAAATGTTTATTATGTGAAGGGATTATATCATAATCTTCTGAGTGTTGGATAGATGTGTAAAAATGGTTACGATGTGGTGTTTCAGGATGATGGTTGTGATATCTAGAAGAAATCTGAAAATGTTATTGCAGTTGGAAAGAGAACAAGTGGAAATATGTATCAACTACAAAGAGCTACAAAAATATGCTTGGTATCTCAATCCAATGACAGTTGGCTTTGGCACTAGAGGATGTGTCACATTAAATTTGAAAATTTGGTAAAGATAAGTTCATCAAGAGAAGTTAGAGATTTTCCAAGATTGACCAAAATAGATAGTACTATTTGTAAAGGATGTCATGAAGGAAAGCATACCAGAGAAACAATCTGAAGAAAAGAATATTCATCTACCGAACTATTGGACCTTGTACACACTGACCTTTGTGGTCCAACTAGAACAAAAATATTACAAGGTGAGAAGTATTTCATTCTTTTAATAGATTATCATTCCAGATTTACCCGAGTTACATTTTTTAGAGAAAAATCATAGGCATTGGAAAAGTTCAAGATTTTTAGAGCAAGAGTTGAGAATGAAACTGATAGGAGAATCAAGTGTTTAAGATATGATAGAGGAGGAGAGTTTATTGTTGATGAGTTCAAAAAATACTATAAAAGCATGGCATTAAGAGACAACTATCTGCCCTCAGGACACTTCAACATAATGGTGTAGTTGAAAGAATGAACTAGATAGTTCAAGAAGTAGCTAGAACAATGATCATGGAAGCAGGTTTATCATAGCTCTATTGGAGAGAAGCAATACACACAAAAATATACTCTTAAAAAATTACTATTCCAGAGGAAGTATGGAAAGACATCATATGATTTATGGCATGGAAGATCCCCCACAATAAAATACTTCAAGATTTTTGGAAGCAAGTGCTACATCCAAAAATATGAGGACAATCTTGGAAAGTTTGATAGCAGAGTTGATGAAGGCATATTCTTTGGGTACTCCACAAAAATAAAGTGTATCGGTGTTACAACAAGATATTGAACAAGATGGTTGAAAGTGAGAATGTGAAAGTAGATGAAGATGCTCAAATAATTCCTGAAAAGAATATTGAATATGAATCAAATAACCTGGATGACAAAGGAGAGAAGGATAAGGAAGATGAAGAAGAAGAGGAGGCAAAGGAGGCTTCAACAACTGTAACTAAAACTCCAAGGTATGTACAGAAAAATCACTCTGAAAAATAGATAATTGGAGATAAGAACTGTAAGCACCACAAATTTGAAAACAACTATAAACTCCAACACTCATTAGCATGGTTAGCTCAAACTATTGCAAGCATAATAGTTCTCCTATGAAATAATCCATCATGCTTGATAAAAAAAAATAACAAACTAAACTAATTGAAAGCATAAAAAGCATGGTGGATACCTATTCCATATTGGATTGGTGCACCCTTGATATATAAAGGAGCCCTTTCCCAATCCTTGCTAAGCCTTAAGATTATGATAGACAAAGAGAAATGCTCAAATTCCTCTAGTAAGAATGCTCAAATTGTAGATGAAAAATGAGAAGAGAAGCCTTGAATTTATAGGTGAGATTGAGAGAAGAAGAGGAAAAGTGGAGGAATGTGGGACTAATCCTCAACCAATATGAAGAAGCCACTTGTCATCATGTGAATGGGCCAAGGATGTGCAAGTTTTGATGAATGTGCCCATAAATGCCATTAGTTGAAATTTGAAATTTGAAAATAGCATTGCATGCATATGGTTGAGAGTTTTGGGGAGGAAATTTGTTTAGACAAAAAAGTCAAACAAATGGAGTTAATAAGGGCATATTCCTTGGGAATATGCTTTGTGAGGAAAATAGAGTTTTAATAAATCAAAATAAATGATTTATTGTGCAAGTGGGAAAAGTTAGAGGATGGGACATGGATTGGAGTTAGCATTAATCAGGGATTTGATTAATTAAGATGATGTTAGGTGATTGTGACATTCAACTTAAATATTTGGATTTATTTAAATTGAATGAGAAGAACTTTAGGAAATTAATTAAATAATTTGATTTATTTAATTAAAGAGATAACCTTAGGAGATTAATCAAATAAACTTGATTTATTTAATTGATGGGCGAATATGATTTAATTAAATATGAGGAATGCATGATGTAAATTTTGCATGTTTACATTTTGCCCCTCTTTGAAGCAATGTACTTGCTACATGGTTCAAAGAATGATGTCACCGAGATCAAATTAAAAAAAATTCTAATTTTTTCGGATGCCCCAACAGAAAGAAGTATGTTGGTACAAGAACATGAGAATTACTACAAGAAGCAAAGCAGCTCAAGAGCAAGTATTACTATTCCTATTGTTGAAAACTGAGCCAAATACTATGGAAGAAGCATGCAATGATTAGAATTTGGTGAAGGTAATGAAAGAAGAGCTTGATTAGAGAGAGAAAGATCAGACTTGGGAACTTGTAGCTCCATATCGGTAGACAAAAATGTAATTGGAACAAAGTGGGTGTTCTAGAACAAGCTGGATGAAAATGGAAAGGTAATGAGAAATAATGAAAGATTGGTTTGCAAAGGTTACACTCAAATTGAAGTTATTGACTTTGAAGAAACATATGCCCCTATTTCCTAGATGGAAGCAATTCAAATTTTCTTAGATTTTGTAGCTTTCAAGGATTTCAAAGTTTATCAAATGGATGTGAAATCTGCATTCTTGAATGGAGAACTGCAAGAAGAAGTCTACATTGAGCAACTAGAGGGATTCAAATCCAGAAGTGACGCAGATGACATTTCTAGGTTGAAGAAAGATTTATATGGATTGAAGCAGGCACCTAGAGCTTGGTATGGTAGATTAGACAAGTACTTGATTATACAAGGATTTCAAAATGGATCTACTAACAGTAACTTATACTACAGAACTCACTCAGATCATATGTTGATTGTTGTGGTTTATGTTGATGACATAATTTTTGGAGGAAATGATGATATGCACAAAAAAATTGTAGATGAAATGTAGAAGGAATTCAAAATGTCTATGATAGGTGAGTTAAATTTCTTCCCTGGATTGCAAGTAAATCAAAACAAGAAAGAAATTTTCAATTCTCAGTCCAAGTATACAAAAGAACTATTGAAGATGTTTGGGTTGGAGAACTATAAACCGGTTTGTACACCTATTTTTACTAGATGCAAGCTGAAAAAATAAGATGAATCACCTAAAGCTGATGTAAACATGTACATATCAATGTTTGGAGTATTGTTATATTTGAATACCACTAGACCAGACATTATGTATGCAGTTTGTTTAGTAGCAAGATTTTAGCAAGAACCAAAGGAATCACACGTTGTTGCAGTAAAAAGGATCTTTAGATATTTGAAGGGTACAAAATATTTGGGGTTATGGTATCCAAAGGACTCAAATTTCACTTTGACAACCTATACTAATGTTGATTGGGCTGGATGTGTTTATAACAGGCAGAGTACAAGTGGTGGAGCTTATTTCCTTGGCTCCCGGTTGGTTGCTTGGTCAAGTAAGAAAAAATAATCTGTATTTTTATCTAGTATTGAAGCTGAATACATTACAACATCCCCATGTTCCACTCAGATATTGTGGATGAAACAAATGCTGAAGGATTTTGGCATATCATTTGATGAACCAATCTCAATCATGTGTGACAATAACTGTAAAATAAATATTTCCAAGAATCTGGTACATCACTCTAGAATGAAGCATATATCCATAAGATATCATTTCTTGAGAGAGAAGGTGTTGGGAAATGAAGTAAAACTTCAATATGTACCTACAAAAGCGCAGATTGCAGATATTTTCACAAAACCATTGAGAAAAAATACTTTTGAGTATCTCTGGAATAAGTTAGGGTTCTTCCCCCTCCTAGTCTACAATAACATGCACCAGGGTGTGCATTGGTCTATGGTATTATATGCTCATTTTTATCTGGATCAATGTTTGGTGGCTTCCTCATAGGGGGAGCAGAGTAAGTTTTTCAGGGGCAGTTTTTCCCTTTGTCTTTAATGTCAAAGGGGGAGAAGAAAAGAAGGTAACATGATCCTTGATATTGACATTAAGTTGTTTGGTTTGTTATTGATGAATTTTGTCATCAATGAAAAAGGGGGAGATTGTTGGAATGTATTGAGATGATACTGATTACTTGTTGTCATTAATGTTTGTCATTGATGTCAACATATCTTGGTTATGTGATTGATGTTCTTTTTTGCTGCTTTGGTGATCTAGATTGGCCTGGTTCCGGATGTCGTGTTGTAATGATCTATCTTGGGTTGTATCTTTCTTGGTCCAATTCCTCTTGTAACATAATGAGATGCATTATTTTGGGTCCAGATCGATCTGGTAGCTTGTTAACATGCTTCGTCACATGGTTTGCATTGTAATGTGTATATCTTATTATGTGGTTCCAGATATCATGTAGCATGCTAATGTGAGCGAGAAGGTTCTATGTCGTCCACATTTCATTCCTCTCCACTGTGGGAATGTTTTTGTGCTGACCTATTTTAATTTGTGCTCGGACGACATAGAAATTATGAAATTGTGTTTGGCCAGCTGGGGAGATTATGGAAGCATGGAATGGTACAAGTATAAGATGTTTTTGTCCAATGACGGCAAGCATGATGAATTTGAATCTGAATATCTAGACATTGTGAAGTGTGAGAAAGTGTATGACTGGAGGTAGCAGATAATGAGATTCTATCCAGTGTCATTGTTGGTGATAGTTCTTTTCAATGGTCGATTCCTTTTCATCATTATTTTGGTAGCGAATTTTTTTTTGTAGGTAGCGAGCCTCTCCCTTTTGGTATAGTGAGCATTTCTCTTTTGGCAGTGAGCCTTTCTCTATAGGTAGTGAGCCTTTCTCTTTTGGCAGTGAGCCTTTTTGTATCTTTGGCTATAATAGCTAGGTAGTGAGCCCAACTAAAAATGAGCCACCCTACAGTGAGAAACTTGGCAGTGAGCCCTTGTAAAAATCCCCTTAACTAGTGTCACCTTAACCAATACTTTATAATTGAGAATTATCATTCTCTGTGGTTTTTCCCTTCTCGGGTTTCCATGTAAATTTTGGTGTTCCTTGTGCATAGTATTTTTATGTGCTTTCATGTTCATTAATATCTGATTGATAATTAAAGGAAAGAAAATGGTTTGATAATAACTGGTTCACATCCCCTCTCAGTTATCCAAACTATTCAACAAACCTATCTCTATTCTTTGTGATAACTCAAGTGAAATAAATATCTCAAATAATCTAGTGATGTATTATAGAACCAAGCATTTATCAATTAAGTATCACTTCATCAAAGAGAAGGTTGGAGATCAGAAATTCAGCATGGAATATGTTCCTACCAAAGAACAAGTTGTTGACATATTTACCAAGCCTCTTCCCAAGGAACAATTTGAATATCTAAGGAAAAAATTGGGAATAATTTCTCCCACTTCATATCACTAAAATTTAGTTATAGGGAATGAATCTAGGGGGAGTTTCAAAGGAACTTCATTTATCCCTGTACATGAAAGGATAGATCAAGTTAGGTAAACTTGTTTTTACAAATTTCTAATGACTTGATGGTTGTAGATTCCATAATCCACTCTTTCTCTTTGAATTTCTTGTCAAAGGGGGAGAATATTCACATGGGGGGAAAATTAAGGTGATGAGAATGACCCTTTTCCATTGATGTCAAAGGGGAAGAAATAATGCAAATGCTCAAGTAATTATGAAAAGGGGGAGAATGTTGAGCAAGTGCAATTGTAGTGAATAATTTAGTTTTTATAGAGCATCAATTGAAACATCGATAACTGGTATCAGATTGGTACTAGACCATTGTTTGTAGGTTGAGCATTTGGTTTTTCCATAAATGAAAAAGGGAAAGATTATTCACAATTTGGTTGTCATTGATTTCAAAAGTGTTATTAATGTCAAAGGAAGATCAAAGAGGCAATGGATCAAATTGGGATGTCTGGTGATGATTGATGAAGATAAGAGAATGGTTTTGAAATTGTTGCAAAGTCACTCAAAAGGTTGCAATGTTGACATGAAATATTGTCACAATGTTGCAGAAGTTGCTTCTAGTAGTCGAAGGAAAATTCAGTATGGGTTTTCTGAGAGCATCTTAGAAATGTGATTTGTAGCTCCAAAGGGTCTAGGATGGGCTCTGTAATGGATTACTTGTGTTCTCAGGTAGAATTAGGGTTTAAAAGTTAAACCCTAAGTTTCAATGTCATGGTGATGAAGAATATTTCTATTTTGATGTTGACTATCTATAGATAGTTCTCAGTTGCTTAAGTTATCACTTAAGCCATCGAGATCATTGGTGTGACCAAGCCCCTTTCCTAACTTTATCGGCATGGAAAATATTTAATAATTATATTGTTTCCTAAGTTGCACGATAAATATTTTCCCTTAGCATGATCAAAGGATGTGATCAAGCCTTGAATATCAACGAAATTCCTACCATCTTGCTATTTTTTTGGTGGGTTCTCATCTAACCCAGTGGGATAGCGGGTTAGTGACATGTGTCCGGTGGGACTAGGTGAAGAATTAATCAATGGGATTAGATGGTGACATGTGAAGAAAGATGGTGAAGAATGATTTCTTGATGAATCAATTCACATCATTTTTGTGAATTGATCGATGATGATGTGGGTGACAGATGGCATTAGCAAACTAGCCCACTAAGATATAGTGGGCCCATGTCTTTGGCCAACAATATACTGGGCTTTTGACATGTATCTTAGTGGACCTCACGCTATGTATGGAGTAAGCGACTAAGATCAATGATGATTATCAAATGGATCTATAATCTGACGGTTGCATTTTAATTGTTGGGCGATGAACGTGGACTCAAAGATAGGTGGACAAGTGTCACGGGGGATAGGTGGTAATGAATGATTACACCATAGATTTTATTCACATCGCTACTATGAATAAATTAGTTCCAAGGAAAGAAATGATATGTGATGAGATAAGATCAATGGAACATATTAAAATGAGAAAATCTAACACTGATGTTTTAATGTTTGAAAATTAAACAAAGAATGATTGATCATAATGTGAATACATCAAATCAATAGCCATAATTCAAAGGTGAAGATCTTGAATGACTATGTTTGTGTGAACAAGGGTTTTGAATAGTAACCAACATACAGGATGAAATTAAACAATCTACCTACTCCTGTGACCAGTTGATTGAAGATTTGATTTTTAGGGTGGTGACACAGATTTCCAAGGTGATATAGATCACAATCAGAATAATAAAACAAGGAAATTCATTTAATGCATATCAAGGTTAGGGTTTTGTAGATCTCCATACTTAGTAAAATCCAATGAACTAGAATTTGAACTTGATGGCATGTGGCTCAATGAACAAGAAGCTTCTTGAAGAATATAGTGGAAAAACCATAATAGGAGGATTTGTATAGATGGTGCATGGCTCAAGGAAATTATTGCAGGTCGGTGAAGGTATGCGAAAGGAGACAATCAAAAAATTCTCTAAGTGGAGAGGTGTGTACAATGCAGTAGTGAGAGAGAGAGATCCAAGTTGCATATAGAGAATGCACTAATTCTAAATGAGTAGAACCCAAAAAAATTTCATAGATCTTTATCAAGATTAACATTGAAGGTGTAGAAAAGAAAGAGGTGTAGAGTAGAAGGTTGAGGTAAAGAGATTGCAACAAAGTCTTGTGCAGTTGCAAAGTAAGTTGCAATACTGAACTGTAATAAAATTGTAATGCATTGAAAATTCTCTTGAACAAACCCACAAATGAATAAATAATCATAAACAATGCTACTCTTATCCATATCAATCTTATCTAAGAGGCTCACACTACATACAGTAAGTGCCAAACCATTGTCAATAAGAATTCTCTTTATCCTATTTTTATTAACAAGGGATATTATCATGAATGCTTCATGTAATTTTTGAACATCCATGGAGGGTAACTCTCTTTGGTAAAAAACAATATCTAAATTAACTACATTCATTCCTTGAACTAGTGCTGCCACATCATTTGAATTTGTATTAGGAGGAACCATAACTTGTTGCAAGGTTTTTTGAAGCATACTATGGTAATTTGGAAAAGATTGAATAAGATCCCACAGGGATATCTTAGCGGGTGTATTCTTAAGTTGTTCAACAAGATCGTACTCCTTCCACTATGTGAAGGTAAACGAGGAGCACTAGGAAAGATAGGTTGAGGCAAAGGTAATGAAACATGAGTGGTTTATTGTTGCCTATTGTTAATTTTATTGTATGTGTGAGCAAGGATATTGTAACCTATTTTTTGTGAAACATTGTTATTGTCAAGTAAAAGATAATTTTTGGGTGATTCTAAGATGAGCTCAAGTTTGTTTTGAACTTGAGGTTTTTGTGAGGGAGGGTAAATGATAAGCTGAGGTGTGATTTCATTAATGTCTCTATGTTTTGGTTTGTCATGACAAGATTTAATGGATGGAACTTGCAAGATAAAGTCCTCAAGGGCTTCATCTAACATATCAAAGTCATCATTACTAAAGGTCTTGAGGCATAAGCTAACTTGGAAAAAGAGATTTGACATAATCAAATAACTATGCTTTCTCCAAGGGTCTTGTTTGTTTCTTTTGATGTTTTAGGTTTTTGTTTTCATTTTCTAATGATTGAAAAATGTAAACTAATATTTCTAATGATGCAATAATGCTGGAAATAAAAGAAAAATGCAAAAATATAATACTAATTTTAACTAAAATATGCACGAAATTCTTTTCACAATGTTATAATATCTAACTAAATGAACAACAATTTCAATGCACAAGAAAAATATTTCAAGAAATTAATTCTTAGGTCTAATAACCAAAACAAAAATGGAAATTTGAGACCAATCACTCTAAAATTTATTAAATATTCTTGTATAGGGACTCATTTGCCCTAGGGAAAATAGTTCCTAGATTAGGGTTTTTTAAATTTGAGTTTTATACTTCTGAGTTGATTTTGTGTGTTTTCTATTTCTGATCTATAATAGAAAGTTTTGTAATATTTTTTCTAGATTTTATGCTTCTAAATGCAATTTTGAATAAGGTTGGATGATGAAAAATGTGACTAATTTTAATGTGAAATATTAATCTAAATATTGAATGATGATTTCAATGCTAATACTATGCAAAATAAACTCAGATCTAATGCATTTTTTCTAGTTTTTAGTGATTTTAAGTAATGCAAACATGAAAATTTAACCCTAAATGCAATGTTCACTAATCCAAGATTAAAGAACCCTAAATTTAAGACTAATGCAATCAATTGAAAAACTAAGATCTAGGGTTGAAAGGACTCCAATTTTTATTATTTTTTTGTACAAGGTCCGGTTCACCAAAATGAAATGAAAGAAAATATGTGTGTCCCTAAGATTTCGCAAAATGGAAAAGTGGATCCATAGAGGGAAAAGGGGTCATATCTTTCCTCAATTCATTAGGAAATGAGATCCCCACCAAGAATTGACTAACTACCCTTAGGAGAATCAATTCTATGGAGGGATCTTCAGATTTCCCTTTTTTGCTAGGACGAGGGTCTAGGCCAAATAACACTTTGGGGAGAAAGATTAAAAATAGTAAAAAACTCAAAATTGACTTCTACAAAGTGCATTTAGGAGATTTAACATAAAACAGAAGGAACTAGTAAATTTTTTGAAGAATATGGAGGTAATAAATGTTGTGTGTCTATCAAAAGTTTATATTTTTTTAACCCTAACAAGGACTCATTCGCCCTATGGTGAATGGGTCCTGGCAAGATTTTCTTAAAAACTCAGAATATGAGATTGAAGCCTAAGACCTATAATTCCTTCCTATAACTTGATATCCCCACTCTTGGATCCGGATCTATCAAAATTTTGCAAAAAAAAAATTGATGGTTGTTGGTGGATAGGGGTTTTCCTTGATCACACCCCAAGTTTGGTAATTAAATCTTGATGAAAAATAGAAATCTAAAACATGAAATGTGTGTGCTATACTAATCTTAAGTGTGTCTAAGATTAACATTTCAAATAATCCCAATAAACCCTACTTAAGTGTGTTAGAATAGGATCCTAATTAGTGAACATGAACAATGATGAAGATGTACTTTAAGAGACCTCAAATCCCCTTAATAAGTGACAAATCTGATTATACCTCTCTTTAGGCTAAAAGTAGAATGATAAGAGAATATGGAATCACTTAAGAAACACGTCATTAGGTTAGGGTGAATCTCATAGTGCTTCTCCCAAAACTTAGAATCCATCATGATTCTCCATAGGAATCTATCACCAATTCTTCAATAATGCTTGATCTTTGATGATAAAACAAGCTTGAAGACCTGCAAAAAATAATAGAATGTTTCTCTAAGAATTCACTTTTTCTTGCTCCTCTCTCCTGAATGCTTGATCTCATGTGAAACTCTTTTCTTTCTCTTGTCTTTCTTACTTCTTTCTCTCTCTCTAGTGTAAAATGAATGCAAATCTTAGATTTATAGGCTTCCTTCCTAATTTTCCATTATCAAATCCCAATAATTGACATATGAAATTTGAATTTGAAACCTTGAAATGCCAACCAAAACATATCAAAATCTGAGTTTAGGGCACTTAATGAGGACCCATTCACCCTATGGTGAATGGATCTTGACCTAAATCATTAGGACTCCTAGAATGTTAGGGAATTAATTTAATCCATATCACTTTTTTAATGTGGGTTGTGGTATCAATAATTAAATAGAATTAATTTAAATAGGCCTTGGTATGCATGACAAAGGGGTATTAGGGGCCTATTAATGGGTGTAGTGTTGAAAAATGTCATCTATTACATTTTCGCACGTGTTTGGGCCATTGTGAACTAAATGAACATAATTGTGCCTTATTTAGGGTATTCTAAGGTGTTGTATTACACTTTCACTCTAATATAGGGTTTTCATTAATAAATTGGGCTTCTTTATGCCTTATTTTGCCTTATTTTGCATCCATGAGCCTTAATGAATACATCTTTCCAAGGATAATACCGAAACATATGTAATGACCATTCAAAAAATAGTGTTTTTTGATTGTATGGCCTGGATTTAGTGATCTAGGACTCATACACCACCACCGGCATACGAGTCCCACCTATGTTTTGGTGCCCCAATCCCGATTTCACATTAATCTAAGCATTTCTTGAAAAATGTGTCCCAAAGCCAAGCCTAATGGGACTCATATACCACAACTAGCATATGAGTCTTGCATGGATTAAACCTAAATTAAATTCAAATTATTGGATAGATTTTATTCTCCTAGATTCGATATTGGCTTGTAGCATTGTAATTTTGAGGAATTCGACATAAAAAAGTATAAACACAAGGTTATTTCACTTATTTTCACCTAATAATTTCAAGAGAGCATTCCTAATAGAAAGTTTGTGATTACAAGACTTCACAAGAGTATTCAAGGACACTCAAGAGAATTTTTAAAGCATTCAAGGGCATATTTCTTCATAATTATTTGCAGTAATTTAAGATCCATTATCATGTCAAGGTGATCAAGCATCAAGCATGTTGTTGAGCTAGTGTTGTGATGTAGCATCCAAGATCCAAGATTAAGCATTGTTCAACATCTAATTCAAATCAAGATCTATATTCTACATGGCCACTTCATGTTAGATTGTTGATTAAATCTCAAGACATCATCCAAGGTATCATTGTTCATTTTTCATATTTCATTTTTCACGTTTCATGTTCATATTTCATTTTTTCATCACAAGGTTTAATTACCTAAACGGGGTTTGACAAAGGCAAACCCCTATTCCCTAACAAACAACAAGTTTCTCTCTCTCTCTCTCTCTACATGTGTGATTGTAGATTTAGGTATCTTAGAGCTTGAAGATCCTTTGAAGATTTAGTTTCAAGATTGAAGAAATTTTTCAAGTTGTCACCTTGTTTGTGAGATCACAAAAAGTCACCTACAGGTCACAATTCAGAGTTTCAGACCTAGAAACAAAGCTTGGAAGGAAGAGCAAAGATCAAAGAGAAGATTTAGGTCTTGACCCTCCAAAAATGTAGAGTGGGACTAATATGCCACTTGTGGTATATAAGTCCTTGTACAATGTGTTTCCCAAAGTTTAGTGAATTCAGATCAACCACTATGAGATTCCATTTTTGGCACAAAAACCCTAGATTGGGACTAAATCGCCTATACTAGCATGAGTCCTAGTGGGCATCAAACAATAGGTTTTTAGGGTTTTGGAGCTTGTTTTGACCTCATCACTCTCCCAAGTGCACCTTTGTACTTTCTCAATCTTTTATTTTGCATAATTTCAATTTCATTTCCTAGGTCATTTAGTTAGGTTTTGCATGATACTTTACATGTTAGTTCCATTTCTTTTCTTTCCAAACCCTATCTTAGTGGTGAACCCTCTTATTTTATTTAATCACACCCTAGGACACCACCTTGTAGATCTATTTCCCTCATTCTACCATTGGATTGAGATCTCTAGGGTTTCCTTGAATGATATTTGGAGAAATCTTGTTTTTCTATGTCCTAAACCATTGAGCGACAATTTTTGACAAATCAATGGGATTTTAAAATTAATTAATTAATAGGTCACCAAAATAGGTCCAAATAAGTGTGAAATTGTAAATTCTCCTAGAAAGGGGTACAATTTCATACACTATAGTAAATATGATTGGTGGGTGCCATCAGATACTTGGATAGTTACTCAATTTAGGGAGTGGGTGTTTCAGTGGAGTAGGCGCTCCTAAAATCAAGGGGTTGGTGTCTCCTTAGGGTTGGTATCCTTAAAAATTATAAAAAAATAATTGACTGTGAGGTTGGATTAGGACAATCAATCCTAGCAACATTTCTCACTGTGGTTTTTACCATCTTGGGTTTTCCATGTACATCTTGTGTTATGTGATGATTGTGTGTGCATATTTATGTTTTTGCATAATAAGTTTTAATTTGCACATAAAGAGCTTAAAGATTTAATCTACATAAAAGTTGTAAGGGCTAAATTTTAAAGTGATCTACTGATTCACACCCCTCTTAGTAGATTGTTGTGTTCCAAAAAGGGGTTATGTTTATAAGACTTCCTTAGCCAGTCCCCCGCTTTGGTGTTTCCACCTCCATGGATAGCCAGATAGCAACGAATGTATAGAAAGATGATAAAGAGAGTATATAGATATAAATACCAAGCAATACTCAAATAAAAATATGCTGCAATACAAATACGATAATGCAAAGGTAAATGAAAATGGTGGATATCACCTTCTCAACCATGTGCTCTCAAGGAAAATGGAGGAAGGAGCAAGCTTACAAACTCTCCAGTCCAATGTTGTTGTAACAATAGAGAGGAGGAGCCAAAAAACAACAACTTGCAACTACAATGGTGGTGGTGAAGCAACTTGAAGGAGTTGAAAGTGAGTGAATTCAATCAAGAATTTGTCTAGAAGTGTGAAGAAGATGGAATGAATGGAAGAATAGGCAATTTGAATGAAAGGAGGAAAAATCCCATTTGAAGTCGGTCAAAAGAGCAACAAATGTTACACTTTGCGTCTAATGGAGGGGTGCAATTCCTTTGTAGATTCCAAAGGAAGGAATCATATTAGGACAAAAGTGTGTCGTGCTAGCATCCCTGACATAAATTCCCCTAGTGACACACAAATGAGTTGCCAAGTGGGTCTAGGGAAAGGTGGCAAGTGTATGGATTGCATCATCGGATTTAATTCTCTAAGGTGGGGGTAACATAAATGTGGAATTTTTCTAGTGGTGCAAATTCATGCCATTACAAGTCTAAATTATTTATTCCATCCATTATTTACATGATATAGATAAGACAGTCACTAGTGGAAATATTATTCATGACTTGGATATCTCTTATTACTAGTTAACAGTTTTGTGTGATAATGAAATATATCTCTAGGATTACATTCACTATTCTATTATGTTTCTTGATTAGTTACTAATATAGTAGTTTTAAAATTTCTCTAAGTCTTTGGAGAATCCTTTTAAAAATGATATATGGAATTTCTTTGATTAGTTTAAATGACGAAAGAATATGTGGTTATGTGGATCTTCTTGATTTATTTGGATTGAATCTAAATGGAATTATAAATAGAATAATTAGATACAATAAAAAGTATTTATTTGTAGATTATCTACCTAAAATTTTATGGTGTACCTGGTATTGGTCTATTCTTATTAAGTTATCTCGACTATGTATGAAAATATCTCTTTTCTTTATGTTATTTTCACACTATAGTTGCAATGATATTTTGTTACTTCTTGTTTGGGATTATTATGCTATATGGATTAGATGAACATATGCTTAATTTTACTTCCATTAATTCTATCAATAAAATATTTTTTGAATGAATTTTACGATCTTCAAGGTTCTTTTACAAAGATAGTAGGAACAAGTTTATATTGTGAGTGATACATGCTATGCACTTTCATGTTCATCAACATAATTAATGACAAATTATTGTGGTCAAAATTCCAACTTCAGAGTAATGAGTTTGTTATCATCCCAGGAACTGAATTCACAAGTGGTCATGTGAAAGACAATGAGTGTAAACCTTGCGAATTTCTTATGCAATGTTAAATAAGTAGATGCCACATCATATTTTAAATTTTGAATGGTGCATATTATACCCAAATAAATATAAAATTACACCTTGAAAAGTATAATTCAATAAATAAATTTTTATATAATTTATATACTTATATTAAAATCATAAATGTTAATATATATTTTTATTAAAAAATACTTTTAAATAAATAATTAGAATTTTCTAATTAAATTCTTCTTATTCCACATAAACATTAAAATGCTCCTTTATTAAAATAATATATTTCATTTATTTGAAAATGATTCCTTCATAAATCTATATATAAGATGGGCTATTTTTTTAAGAAGGGGTTATACGTATTAGTTTAGGGGGCACAACTAATCTCCTTAAATTATGCTCGTATTTGCTGAGGACTATTGAGGATTTGTGTGAGACTTACACAAGGGTAGCTTATCTTCGATGCTATGCCTAGTCGTAAGTTTATGAAAGCAACGATAGCTTGGAGCTGCTTTACAACAACATGATATGCTAATTGACTCTGCCCACAGAATATTGGTCAGTTTATCTGAAATGTATAGAAGTTATTAGATATTTTATTCTAGAGAATTATAGAGAGTTGAATGTATTGTTACCAAGATTTCCTCTGCCTATTTGCAGAATTATGTTATTGTATAGTAATTTTTTTCACATATTAATGATATTTTTTAGATATTTAATGATGATAAATTAAATGTGTAATCAATTTAGTTTAGATATAAGAGCTAAGGGATAATTTTAGTTGTGCAGTAGTAGAGTTTAATTTTCTTATTTGGGTATGGTTCATTTTTGTAACACATTCTTGACCTATTGATTGGTGTTTGGGATTCTTAAACTAGTTCCCATATCATGTTCTTTCTGTGCTCATTTTATTCATGGTAGGTTTTAAGATATATACTCTGAATATTATTTGGATCCATGTGTCCAATCCTATATGCTTTCATATAATTTCCATTACTTATGCCTATGAGCTTCATCGTTTGAAGACTCTATGTCATAAGAGTCTACATGAACTTTAGTTTTTCTATTACTATCAAAGATTATAGTTTATTACCTTATTTTGTATTGAATTTTGGTAGTACATGTTTTTTCATTAGGGAAAAATGATCAAACATTACGATGCACAACCATTGTTGAGTATTTAATCTCTATTTATTGATCTTAATAAACTTGTTCTATAGTGTTTAATTAGGTTGTGCTTTTGTTAGTGCACTTTTGTTATGATTTTGCATTTACTAATTATCATAGGTATTTGAGATCTTATGTTATTTGAAACAAAGAAAAATGGGTTGGGTTACCAAAGTAGGATTGATAACCCAATTAGGAGACCTATTTCTATTCTATTTCATTAGGAAATGAGATTTGTGCACCATGAAATGACTTACAACCCTTAGGCGAATCAAGTCCAAGTGTGAATCTACTCATTTCTTTTCTTTTTCAAGGATGAGGGTCCTAATTAAACAACACTTTGAATAGAAAAATTAAAAATAGTAAATCAAACCCAAAATGTAATCTAGAAATTGGATCTAATAGATTAAGCACAATACTGATGAAACCAAAAATCATATCACATATCAGAGAGAGGTAAGATGATGTCTACCAATCACTAAAAGTGTTATGTTGAAGCTGATCTAGAACTCATTCGCCTAGGGGCGAATGGGTCATGAGTTAGGGTTTCTCTGCAACTTTCATGATCCTTTGCTATAGATTTGAATCTCTCAATTTGTCCAAGTTTCAAGTTCGAGAAGCTAGAAATAAATTTTTTAATTAACTTTTCATGAGATGACAACTTTTATGAAAACTTTGACAACTTTGACAACTTCATTTTTTTCTCTTCAAGAGATCTTCAATATTTCTTCCACCTAAATTTGCAAACACAAACCAAGAGGGAAAACTATTTTATTTTTGATGAATAAGGGTTTTCCTTGGTCAAACCATATTTTGGTAATTAAACCTTGAAATGAAACAAAATAGCATGAAAGGAATGATGAATAAACAACTCAATGTCACAACTCACCAAACCCTTGAATGAACCTTGGAATGTAGATTTGTAACTTGCATGAAATGATTTCAATGGATGTGGATCTTGACCGTGAATCTTGATTTGAAACATCACTTTGAATGCTTGATAGGATCTTGAAACCTACATCATCATATTACCTCCAATAGCATGCATGATGTAATAAGACTTTGATGTGATAATTGGATCTTGATTGCTGCAATAATTCTTCACTAAATCTACTCTTGAATTACTTGAATTTCTCTTCAAATTCTCTTGAAAGTGATCTTAAACTCTTAGATTTCTTAGATCAAAATTTCTAGGTGAAACATAGTTAAATGACCTTATATTTATAGGTATGTAACATTAATTTCTCAAAATTCAAGTAAAACAAGCTGACATCTGAATATAGATTTGGAAATGTTAAAATACCACTAAAAACATAATTTAAATTTAGGCCCTAGGTCTAAGGGAGGACCCATTCTCACATGGGAGAATGGGTCCTAGGTCACTCACCTAGGATACACATTGCTCAATGAGAAGTATTATGTTAAGGCATTAATGAATGTTGGGTTTCCTTTTTGAAAAATGTAATTAAGTAGGCTTGGATTTGAATTAAAGGGGCCAATTAAGGAAAATTAAGCTGAATTAATTAAGGGAGACCTAAATAAGTGTGAAAGTGTAAAGGGGTACACTTTACAATGCCAAAATAAGGCACAATTAAGTAGATTTTAATTAATAGGGCCCTAAAATTAATGTGAATATGTAAAATACATACTACAACACTACATTGAGGCATAATTAAGATTATTTTAATATTAATTCCAAATTAAGTGTGAAAATGTAAAGGGATTCATTTTTCTACACTACATTTAGCCCCCACTTTAGTGAGAAGATGAGCACCAGTGAAAAATAACACTAAAGTAGACATTAAAAACATATGTATGCAACAATGACAAAGATACTCAATCATACAACATCAAAGACCTAAAAGAAAAGGTGAGAAAAAGGAGGCAGATCAAGCCCTGACTGTCAAACGTGATGTGGAACATGTTATAGCTATTTTTCCAAGGATGTTTAGAAGTGAAACATGATATCCACTATGCAAACAACAATGTGCACTCCCTCTAGGCTAATGGAACCTCAGGCTGTCCACTAGGCGAGGCCCCAAAGGGTGGAAAATGAGAGAATCTTATTAGGCTCCCATACCATATCAAAGCTATCCCTCTAAAAAAATCAATAAGGAACCACAAAAACTTCAAGCTTCATAAGGCTTAAAAAGATACATTATGCTAAGCAACTATGAGAAAATAAGGGAAATGATCGATTGGAAAGTAAAGTGTGTTATGCTTGGTGGCCTTGAAAGGGGTTCAGGCTTCACAAGATTAGCAAGTTTCATTATGCTAAACACTTATGAACAAAAATTCAAGTAAAGGTTTTGTTCAAAGGGATCTTGCTTAGTTCATGTAAGGTCTCTTCTTAGGAAACATCGTGCCTAATATCTCCAAGAGAGGACAATTCAAGGGAAAAATATTTTCAACTTAGGGAATACAATGTGTAGCATCCCCACTAAGAGGAAAGTTGTATGATAAGAAATATCACACTGTTGGAGGACATTAAATCCAATGACACTGTAATCTAGGGTAAAATTCAGGTTACGATAATACAACATCAAAACTATAACCAAAAGGCCCTAAACCAATAATAGAGTACAATCCAATATAGAAACATAAACACAAAGTAAATATTACCTATTCCATGGTTCCTTGACCTCCATTTTCCTTCTCCATTTTGCTTGAATATGCTTGATGCCCTTAGATTTGAGTATGCAATTAATAGCCTAATGTCTATGATAGAAAAATATTGAAGATAATAGTTGTCTCACTAACAACATGTACTTAATATGCATAAACTAGATTGATGAAAATGACAATTCTAGGTGTCTTTTATAGAAAGACAAATGAGAATGAAGGGAAGAGATTAAATGTCAATAAGATATGTCAATCAATGGCCAAGAATGAAAGTTTTAGGATGAAATAGGTTTAGGGAAAAATCAAGGAAAATGATAAAGATGAATGGCTAAGATTGAGTTATAAAATAATTCAATCAAGGGTTGAAATTATATGAGATGTCAAGAGATAAGATTGACATGAATAATGAGGTTGGTATAGATAAAGATGTTGTAGGAGAAATTTAAATAATTATAAAATTATTTAATTTAGGAGGAAAATGAATAATTAAATAATGAAAGCATTATTTAATTATAGAAGACATGTGATAGGTTGAATTTTAAATTAAATATCAATTCAATTCAAAAGTGGGAAGAAAATGACAAATTAGTAGATAAATAAATAAATAAAATAAAATTTATTTAATTATAAAGGACAAGGACATTAGTGATGTAATTAAATAAATAAAAATTATTTAATTAATCAAAAGAAGAAATAGAAGGATATAAATGAATGAATTAATAAAAGACTTATGATATTAGACAATAATCAAATAAATTAAAATTATTTAATTATCAAAGATGAAAACGGATAAAGTAGTGTTCATAGGCTTAGGACAATTTTTAGTGTCTACAGACACCACCAAGAAAAATATACACCACAAGAAGAAAGAAAATCACTCAATGAAACATGAGGAATGCCAATAATAATGCTAATGTATGCCCCCACTTTAAAGAAATTGCTAGCACCATTGCTCGGAGAAATTTTCTTTAAAGTAGCCAATATTCAATGCTAAATAAAGAAGACATGAGAGCTTACTTGGAAATCCCTATGCCAAGTCATATGTTCCTGAATGAAGCTAAATCTTGAAAAATGAGGGGTTTCCTCCAAAATGAAATCCCAAAAGATATAAGGGATCCATGGATTTAGGGTTAGTATATATTTACTACAATGTTGTTATAAAGATCATAAACATAATAATTGCCCAAATACTCACAAAATGGGAATAATGACACATAGAGAGCGAAAACAAAGAAAAAGGTTTTGGGTCAACATGAAAGAGACCTAAATGTCTTGACGCCTTGTGTCATCCCTAAAAGGAAAACACAAGGCAAGCCAAAAGATAAATGTTTACGACATATAGAGGAATGTAGGTACAAATAGAAGAATGCACATAAAGAGAGAGATACATAAAATGAAACAGTATGGCTCGGGATCACATTACACACATGCAATCACACAAAGAACGTGCAAATAAAACAAAGCAAAAGACTAGTAAGGCACATGTGAATCAACCTATAGCAGTTCATTTGCATCCCAACCTTGATCAATATATACAGAAGAAGGACAACTAGCCAAATGGACAACATCAAGTGTCGAACTAGGACAAGCACTAAGTTCAACACTCTTATTATGAGGATCATCATTTAAGCTCATGGAAGTTGAAAACAATGAATTCAAATCATTATGCACTTGTTCATCAATCTTTTCAATTGCATCATCATCCAAGCTAATCGCAACGAATGGTCTAATGATAATATCCATAGAAGTTTGTTCATGTTGTGATGAGGGTGGAGAGGTATCATGCACTTCTTAAGATGAGTTTGGATTTTTATTTTCTATGCTATTCTTTCTTCTTTTTCTTGTAATGAATGAGCAATATCACGATGTCTACACCTATGCTCTCTAGAATTGTGATTTATTTTCATTCGGTTTTCAAGTTGTGATTGTGTAGGAGCAAGTTTATCAGCCATAGATTTATTTTCTTCACTTAAGGGAAGAATAGAAGGAGCCATATGAGGTTGTTCAACCACTTTCTCTTTAGCTTTGTAAACTTTTTTGACTTTAGGAGGCATAATGAGATTTGTTTAATTATTTCATGGTCTCTTATATGAAATAGGTGAATGATTTGTCATATGATGGTCTTGGCTACTTGGAAGGGATTTTGGTTCAATCATGGCTTCATCAAGGATAGGAGGCTCAATCATGGGTTGAGGCATATTGCTAAGGGATAATTTTTTTGTGCTTTTCCTTAAACTTTTGATATGAATTGAAAAAGATGTTCTCACGGGGTCTAATTGGTTTGATAGGCTTGGGCTAAAATAAATAAAATGAAAATTTCCCACGGGAAGACATAGGATTACAGCCACTATGATGCTGGTGATCCCACAATACTTGTTTACATTTTTTGGCCAAAATAGACATTGAACTAATTTTTTTAACTAAATCTTCACTTTTGGGCACCTATAGCTGATAAACCATGATGAATTTGAAGATGATTCGAACTAGTGATTTGTGGAATTTTGTCTGTAGATTCTATATATATATATATATATATATATATATAATCAAATTACATTTATTTTTCCATCTCCTTCGAAAACTAGTTTTTATTAGTAAACACCATTTTTAAGGAGTGATGCTCATCGTAAAAAACATAATTTTTTTTCTATGAAGGAAAAAAATCTTTTTTTTTGAATTTAGATTTGTAACTACGATATCTAACAATTTAATTTAGTTTCATAGTGTTTTATTGAATATTTTTTCCTTAATCAAGTTTTGAAGTCAAACCAATTACAATTCAAACATAGGCAGACCGCATACAACCTAAATTTTCTTGTATGTATCAAAATTCATTTTTTTCTACTGGATCAAGGACATCAATACCTAGCCTGAACATATTGTTCAAAATTTTATTTTGATAATCTACTATTTTTCCACATGTGCATAGCAAAGAGCTTGATTTTTGGTGAAAAACCTATATTTAATCAAACTAAAAAAATACATAATAAAACCAAAACATATTAAAATTATATTCGATGGATAGCTCGTTCTAAGAACTACCACTATCTAGTTGGGTCTTTGAAGTATTCTCAATTTTCATCCTCAACCCGAGCTTTGAAAGGAAAATTTTGAAGAGATTTGGTAGAAGATGAGGGGAAGGGGAAAAAATGGGGGTTCGTATGGACCTTGGATCGAGCAAATCCCCCCTTTTTTTGAATTTTCCATTATCTTCATTTTAAAAAATTGCCAAAAATTGGGTCTCATTATTAAATAGGGTTTGCTTGAACTAGGGTCCATACAAACACCCCAGTTCATGCAAACCATAAAAATCAATTTTTTTTTTTCATGGGAGTGTTTTTGCAATTTAGTATTGTGGGATCACCCATGCACAATAAAGATTTCATTGCCAAATGGAAAATTTAAGCATTTATACACAAATGACTTGATGAAATTCTTGGAGCGAAGCCATGGATAGCCTAACTTCACACAAAATTGGTTTGATGACGGGATGATGCTGAATGAGACATTTAATTCTTTTGGTCCAACCTTTAGAGGAAGATTTATCGAACCAATCATAGGACAATAAAAACAATTATGTGTTTTGATCCATGATTTCATTTTTCATATGTATCTTGATAAAGCTCATACATAAATAGGAATTCTTCAACAATCAGATTCTCTACACAGACGTGATCAATTAATATCCCATTAGTAGGCTTGTCATTGATTCTTCTAGCTATGTAAAGAAGACCATCGGGTGCATGTTTAAGTATGTATTTTTGTGAGAAATAAATTCCAAGTGACATATTAGTTAGGCCCTTACAAGGTTTAGCATCAATAAATACAACCAAACCATCCATAAGGTTTTTCTCATTGTCTTTCATATTTTCATCATTTGTGTCCACATTCATCACATCATTCTTTGTTTCACTAGCTTTGACAATTGAGATACTATGATTAGGCATATGATTAGTAAAGATTCACAAATTTTGATTGGGAGGTGTATACATCTAAAAATGGTCATGGTTAATCAAACCTGTTAATTATTTAAATATGAATTATTTAATTAATATTCTAAAGTCATCTACATATAAGTAAATTTAATTATTTATTTATATCGTTCATTTTTCTAATTCTTCTAGTTTAAATTAAATAAATAAGTTTATTTAATTATTTCTATTTTCCTCTTAATTAAATTAAATAAATTTCATAATTTATTTAATTATCATTTGATTTCTAAAGTTTGAATGTTTAAATTCGAATTATGGAATATTCTTCTAAATTCATCCAACACTTCACATTTAAGTTAAATATTGTAAATATTTAATTACATACCTTTTTAACCTCTCACATAATTAAATATTAATTATTTAATTATGGAAGTTTCCAAAATACATGTCACATATAATTAAATAAATTCATTTATTTAATTTAGCTTTATCCTCAAACTTCAACTAACTTTTCAATAAATGAAAAGACAAAGAGCATGTTTGTCTCCATTTTTGAATGAAGATAGTTTCGTGGGTTGAAAAAATTCTCCATCTTTCTCTCAACCTTCCATATTTCTCTCAACTTCCAGAATCTCACACCGTTCATCTTGACAGGTTTGAAACTCAACCGTTGATCTTTGCCAACTAGATTCTTGCCTTCCGAAAATCTATAAATATAGCCATTTCCTAAGTAGATTTCATCCTAGATTTTATGCGCAATTACTATAGTTGCATTCGAATCAGTATTTTAGCAATTTCATATCATAGAATTTCAAGTTCATAAGCATAGTTTAAATCATTAGCAATGGACATGCATTTTACATCAATCTTGTTCTCCTAAGTTGTCATTCTAACAAGCTGCTGCTTACACCAACTGAGAGCCAGTAACTTGAATTGAATCCTTGGAGATAAAGGACAATGAGACGCATTTGAAGGAGTTGCTGTTATTTAGAGTTTGCATTTGTGTTTTCTAAATTAGTTTCTTTCAATCTAATGTTTTGTTGGTGTGTTAGTTTACTTTCTAATTAATCCACATATTCTAACAACATAGGAGGAGCTATAGAATTGTTACCTTGATCATTAATGCCTCCAATTTGAATATTATTAGAATCAATGAGGTCTTGCACAAGATGTTTAAGATTATTTTAATGTTCCATATCATGTCCATTTTGTCGATGAAAATGGACATAAGCATTTGGTCTATAGTTTGAAGGTAAAGGCTTAGTAGGATCAAGATGAACTCTAATAGGAGGTAAGGAAATCAAATTATTTTCTAAGAGATACAACATGATATTATGAAGGGTATCAGGTAGGGGTGCAAATTTTCTATTTCTATCCACAAAGGCATATGGTTTTTCATCTTTATAGCAGCCACTTGGGTGTCAATGTTTTGATTTTATTGAGAGGGATTAATTTATAGAAAGCCATTATTTTGTCCCTTGAAAGGTTGGTCGTTGGTTTGAGGTTTGGATTCGATCTTTTCAAAATGGCTAGAGGGAGTTTTCACTTCATGATTGTTAACTAAAATTTGGTAATCGCGAAGGGTTGTACACAACTGTGTGAAGGAAGGAAATATCATCATCTCAAGATTAGTTTGGATTTTATCTTGCAAATTGGAAATAAACATTCTTTGAAGGTCGACATCAAGAATCTTAATGTTTATTTGTGAATAAAGCATTTTATATCGTGCTATGAAATTAGTGACATTTTCATCATCCTTTTGTTTACATGTCATCAAATCAGCTAAGGTCATCTTAGGACCCATGTGAATTTGGAAGTGGTTATAAAAGGAATCAATAAGTTCATTGAATGAACTAATTGAATTATTTGGTAAGGAGAAAAACCACTCTAAACAAACATATTTCAATGATTGAGGGAAGAGTTTAGCCAATATTTTATCTTCAAAAATGAAGTCACTACATCGGGTTGTGTAAGTAGAAACATGGCTAATAGGATTTCGTTTCCCACCATATTTCTTAAACCTAGGAACCTCTATACCTTGTGGAATTTATTTTATCAATATCTCCAAGGATGATGGATTGGTTTTGATGTATTGTGAAGGTTGGCCATTGTTGTTTTGGTTTAGTGTGGAAATTTTTTGTTGGAGGGATGACATGTAATACAAAAGTGTGTTAAGGAATACATCATTGTTGGTATTGTGAGATGAAGGTGAATAAGGTGGAGTGGTGTATGTATATAGAGGGCAAGCGAATTGTAGATTTGTGAGGGGGGGTAGTTGAGGAGATATGCGATTTGAGTTCACAAAGGTAGAGGGATTCCCAATGGAAATACCTAAGGAAGAGTTGACATTGCTATTAGTTTGGATTGTTGTAGTAACATGAGTACTAGTGTATGTAGGAATAGAGGTGAGCGTTGTGGACGGAGGAATTGAATTTCCACCTTGACTCTGAGTATACCCCAAATCTTGAGCACAACTAGTCATGGTAGGGATGATCTTATCAACAATATGAGCTATAATTTGCATAATCTCTATTCCATGTTCATTTTCAACCATTTTCCTCACATTATCTAAAGCAAGAATGGCACTACTAACAATGTTTGTAGAAGTC
The DNA here is from genome assembly GCA_007115665.2 of Sequoiadendron giganteum. Taxonomy (NCBI): domain Eukaryota; kingdom Viridiplantae; phylum Streptophyta; class Pinopsida; order Cupressales; family Cupressaceae; genus Sequoiadendron; species Sequoiadendron giganteum. Next base: position 667,537,964 of record CM021104.1, read on the forward strand.
ACAAAGGTTTGCAATTTTTCTATTTCTTCATCTATCATTCTTATGTTTTCTTGTGGGAGCAACCATTGTTTCAACATCATGCACATTTCTTGTAGGTATTGAAGTCATTGGAAATGAAGTATGAAGACTATGATCCATAGAGGGTTGATTAATATCAACACTATTAGTGAAAGAGTTGGAGAACCCAATATCCACTGCGAATGGTGTATTGTGGGATGAAATGAGTCTCGAACTACATATCACAACAATATTTCTAATAGGACACCAAGTTGTAAAGCTCATACAAGTTTCACAAACTCAATGTATACCCAAAATGGAAAGAATGTGAAATGCAATGAAGTAACCTAGGATGTAAAGTGCAATGCAAATATGTAAATGCAATTTTTTAGATTTCAAACAAGACAATTTTTTGATTATGCTATGTAAAAACCTGAAAATGATGTCTTGTAAATATAATTGCACTCAAACAATTCATTAAATTTATCAAATGAAGCTTAATATGATCAATTCCAAGTAACAACTTTTTTGGAAACTAGAATTGAAAGCTAAAAAAAACAAAGTAGAATGTACAAACAAATGTTTTGATGCCTATAAATTTAGGAAATAACCCTAATTAGGGGCTCATTATCCTAGGGGTGAATGGGTACTAGCTTAGGGTATTTCAAAATGTGTTTATAAAATTTTGAGTTGATTCTAATAGTTTCTAGATTTTGATTTAAAACAGTGAATTATAATTTGATTTGTTTTGTGAAATTAAGGTTGAATGAAAATGCAAAACATGAAAAAATGAGAAACTAGGAGACCTAATTTGAGTTGCAATTTTGATTAATTTTTCAAGTGCAAAGGAATGATGATGCAATGCTATGTAAATGATTTGCAATATGACTAATTTTTTGTATTTTTTAGATTTCAAGAGATACAAAAATGTAATCCTAAAACCCTAAATAAAATGAAAAGTTAATGCAAATCAAGAAACCCTAAAGGAGAGTAAATTAAATGAAATGAAATGTAAATGAATGCAAGATCTAGATCTAGGTTGAAAATGGACGCTAAAATATTAAAAAATTGCAATGATCAAAAGTTGGGTTCACCAAAATGAAACAAAGAAAAATGGGGTGGGCTACCAAAGTAGGATTGATAACCTAATTAGGTGACCTTTTTCTCTTCTATATCATTAGGAAATGAGATCCACACAATGAAATGACTTACAAACCTTAGGTGAATCAAGTTAAAGTGTGAATCTGTTGATTTCCTTTTTTTGCAAGGATGGGGGTCTTGATTAAACAACACTTCAAGGAGAAAGATTAAAAATAGAAAATCAAACCCATAATGCAATCTATAATTTTCATCTAAGAGATTAAGTTCAATACTGTTGGAACCAAAAATCAGATCATAGATCAAAGAGAGGTAAGATGATGTGTACCAATCACCAAAAGTGTTTTGTTGAAGCTGATCTAGGACTCATTCACCCAAGGGTGAATGGGTCCCGAGTTAATATTTTTCTGCAACTTTTAGGAGCCTCTACTATAGATCTAAATCTCTCATTTTTTCTAGGTTTCAAGTTTAGGAAGCTGGAAATAAATTTTTTAATTAAGTTTCTGTGAGATGACAAATTTTATGATAGTTTTTTGCAACTTTGACAACTTCAATTTTTTCTCTTCAAGAGATCTTCAATATTTTTTCTACCTATCTCTACAAACAAAAATCAAGAGGGAAAACTATTTTATTTTTGGTGAATGGGGGTTTGCCTTGGTCAAACCCTATTTTGGTAATTAAACCTTGAAATGAAACAAAATAGCATGAAAGGAATGACGAATGAAAAAATCAATGTCACAACTCACCAAACCCTTGAATGGACCTTTGAATGTAGATCTACAAATTGCATTAAATAGATTCAATGGATGTGGATCTTGACCTTGAATATTTATTTGAAACAATTCTTTGAATGCTTGATAGGATATTGAAACCTACATGACCATATTAGCTCCGATAACATGCATGATGCAAGAAGACTTTGATGTGTTAATTGGATCTTGAATAATATAATAATTCTTCACTAAATCTTCTCTTGAATGGCTTGAATTTCTCTTGAAATTCTCTTGAAAGTGCTCTTGAAAGATTAGATTTATTAGATCAAAATTTTTAGGTGAAACAAAGTGAAATGACCTTATATTTATAGGTATGTAACATTAATTTCCCAAAATTCAAATAACATAAGCTTACATTTGAATATATATTTGGAAATGCTGAAATACCACCAAAAACTTAATTTAAATTTAGGTCCTAGGTGTAAGGGAGGACCCATTCGCCCATGGGTGAATGGGTCCTATGCCACTCATCTAGGACACACATTGCTCAATGAGAAGGGTTATGTTAAGGCATTAATGAATGTCAGGTTTCCTCTTTAAAAAACGCAATTAATTAGGTTTGGATTTGAATCAAAGGGATCAATTAAGGAAAATTAAGCTCAATTAATTAAGGTAGCCCTAAATAAGTGTGAAATTGTAAAGGGGTACACTTTACAACACCAAAATAACAAATAATTAAGTCCATTTTAATTAATAGGGCCCTAAATTTAATGTGAATAGGTAAAATATATACTACAACACTAAATTGAGCATAATTAAGTTTGTTTTAATATTAATTCCAAATTAAGTTTGAAAATGTAAAGCGGATATATTTTTCTACACTACATTATTATATATTAGAATTCCCCAAGTTTCACCCAAGACAATAATGGCTCAAGAGCTAACAGATATTTATTTTTGTGATACAATTGTGCGATACAATTGTGCATTGTGTTTCACATTTCACACCTACATTGTAGAGATGACATGAAACAATAAAATGGAATTGATAGTGTGACATCAATATAAGCATAATTATGTGTGTAGAAAAAATACACATTATCGCATGATGATCTTAATGTAATGAATGTATGAGGGTATAGATTTTCTTTAGACCATGGTGAGAAGGTGCTAGACTATTCATCCTCTCTCTTGTGAATGAACAAGTAATAGATGGAAATTTAACATAATTTCATAGTCTAGTGAATCCCAAGCACATTTACATCCCACAAAACCAACTCAAACACACTCATACATCCTAACTGATGTATAAACGACATCCAAAATAGGACGTTAAATGATAACAAGAATCACTATCCCATCCTAGTCTTGCAAGAGACTACTTGTTTCCTCTCACCATGTGACTTAAAGCACAAAGGGAATAAAAACACAATTGGACATCAATCTTGATTTACATGTTCTTTACAAGACTTGTATACCTTTTTCAAATAATACTTTCATGTCTCCACACTTGATTGAATCTCTTTTTTTGTACTTACATCTAATTTTTGATTTTCCTTATCATCTATTTCCAATTATATTTGTTCCATGGAATTATTAAGCTCAATAATCTTTGACTTCAATTGTTCAACTCCACTTATAGCATCATCTCTCACTTTTTTCTCTTGCAAAAATTCATATGCAATACAAAACCTCTTACTTTATCCACTTCTGCATTGCCATTTTCCCATTGCACATACTGTACACACTCCTTCCTCAACTTCTCAAGAGAAACAAGAATCACTTTAGTCAATAAATTATCTATCTCATTCACTTTGGTTTACTCCTTATCAAGTGTTTTAAGAGAATATTCCTTTTTCATTTCATACATTCTAGTACAACTGCCCCAAATTTATATTTCTATTTTCCCATTGCATATACTACACACACACCTTCCTCAATTTCTCAAGAGCCTGGGAAGAATCTCTTTAGTCAATAAATTATCTATCTCATTCACTTTGGTTTGCTTCTTTTCAAGTTTTTTTGGGTCCTTATGTCCCACAACCCATTTTGGGTCCCTATGTCCCACAATCCACCAACACATCTCCCCCTCTACTAAGTTCATTTTGGGTCCTTCTATCCCTCCCACCCTACCACTCCATATCTCCCCCCTTCCCTCTCTCTCCCCCCTCTCTCCCTCTCACACACACAACCTCTATCCACCTAACCCTACCTCTCCTAAATGTGATGATGATGTTATGCCTTAAACCCTAAACCATAAATGCTAAAGCTAACATCTATCATCATTGTGTTAATACATTAGGTTAATTTTAGGCTAATATAAATTTATTAATATAAGAATCTTTCATCCATCATAGTCCTTTCATTATCCATACATCTTTCCATCCTAAACATTACATATCTCCCATTCCATTAACCAAATAATCTTAAATCCAAAAGATTTATTTTGGATAGAAATGATTCGTGTACCTATTCAACCATATTATTTTGATCTACATACATTTTTACAAGGAACCAAAGGTATTTTATTTTATTTTGGGGATCACAACCATAAAAATACATTCATTCATATTTCTATTCTAAAGACAAGAAATGAAATAAGGTAATAAACATAAAGATAAATAAAATAGGCATACCTTTTACTTTAAATAACCTTGCTCTTTAGATAGAGTTAAAATGGAGTGCACCCTTGCTCTATTTGATATGGTCTCTAAGATGCTTGATTGAATACTACTAATGGAATGTAGACTTCTCTTGAAACCAACATAATCTTGGTATAGTTGGATGATTTTTAATAGAAAAATGATAGAACACACCTACTAAAAAATGTATTGATGATAATGAAGGGTAAAGGCTTCTATTCGTAGACTCTTTTTGTGAGGAATGATGTTGTATACACCTAAAAATGGTCACATTATAACAAGTATGGTAATTAATTAAATACAAGTTAATTAATTATTCTTCTAAATTCAATCTCCATATAAATGAATTTAAATAATTTATTTATATTGTTCATTTCTTACATTCTTTTATCTTAATTAAATAAGTTTAGTTACTTATTTAATTTAATCATCTTTTCTATTTCTTCTTAATTAATTAAATGAATTTTACAATTTATTTAATTTAATTATCACATTGCCTTATTTCAAATAAAGTAAATATTCTTCTTTTTCCAAAATCACTTTTCCATTTCTTCTTAATTAATTAAATGAATTTTAGAATTTATTTAATTTAATTATCACATTGCTTTATTTCAAATAAAGTAAATATTCTTCTTTTTCCAAAATCATTTTTCTATTTCTTAATTAATTAAATAAATTTTATAATTTATTTAATTTAATTATCACATTGCTTTATTTCAAATAAAGTAAATATTCTTCTTTTTCCAAAATCATTTTTCCATTTCTTAATTAATTAAATAAATTTTATAATTTATTTAATTTAATTATCACATTGCTTTATTTCAAATAAAGTAAATATTCTCCTTTTTCCAAAATCATCTTTTCCATTTCTTCTTAATTAATTAAATAAGTTTTATAATTAATTTAATTTAATTATCACATTGCTTTAATTTAAATTTTTAATTCAAATAAAGTAAATATTCTTCTTTTTGCAAAATTATCTTTTCCATTTCTTCTTAATTAATTAAATAAATTTTATAATTTATTTAATTTAATTATCACATTGCTTTATTTCAAATAAAGTAAATATTCTTCTTTCCAAAATCATAAAATCGTCTTTAAATCTTCTAAAAAGCCATCTCACATCTAATTAAATATTTTTAAATATTTAATTAGAAACTTCTTATCCACATCCCACTTATAATTAAATATTTTTAATATTTAATTAGAAGCTTCCAAATCCACATGTCACATGAAATTAAATAATTTTATTATTTAATTATCTTCAACCAAATAACTAAACTTGACAAATGGAACATTTCCTCTATTTTTGAGTGAAAGGTTTTATGGGATGGAAACATCTTCTTGCTTTCTTTCTATTGTCCACCTTTTTTCCAACTTCTCCATCTTTCGTTGTTCATCTTAACAGGCTTGTTTTCAACTTTTGATCTTTGCCAACTAGGTTTTTCCTGCAAAACTCTATAAATACAGTCTCTTTGTGCTTTAAAAAGGATCTGAGATCTAGCGAATATAGCGTGAGCATTATAGTTGCATTTTATCCAGCATTTAGTAATCTTGTTTTCTTAAGCATAAAATCTTATCTTTCATAGCATTTTAGCTTCATGTCTTAGCTTAATCATCTCATATCATTTAGCAATAGAAATACATGTTGCATAATCTCGTTCTCTAAGTTGTCATTCTACCAAGTTGCTGCTTAAACCAACTGAAAGCCAACAACTTACATCGAATCCTTAGAGATAGAGGACAATGGGACGTCTTTGAAGAAACTACTACATTTAGAGTTTTCTTATCTTTTAACTTTAATTTCTTCAATATAATGTCACATTGGTGTGTTTGTTTATCCTTTTAGTTAGTACACATATTCACACACACATGTAATTCAAAGATCAAGGGATCACACTATATGAGAGATATCGAAAAAGAGGAAATAACCAAGTGTCAATAGGAGGTTAATTGGAAAGGGTGGCTAATGATATGGATTGGACAAAGAAAAGGGGAGATCTTTGAAGTATTTCCAAAAGAGGAAATATTTAACTTTTTGACTACTCACATTATTTGTAGTGTTAGAAAAAATGCTACCCCCGATCAATTATTTCCTTATGATTTTTTTTTATATACACTAAGAATGTCATGAATTCCACCTTAAAATTTTAGAACAATTCTTTGGTACAGTAAAAATGACATTTCACTTTCTTCAGCTTATTGGAACAAAAAAATATTCACATTATTTGCAGTGTTGGAAAACACACTATCCCTTGTTAGTTATTTCCTTATGAAAAGTTTTTTTTGTACGAACCAAGAATGTAATAAAGTCCACCTTCAAATTTTAGAAACACTCTTTGGTATAGTAAAAATGACATTTCACTTTCTTCATAGGATTGGAACAAAAAAATGTTCACATTATTTGTAGTATTGGAAAACACACTATCCCCTATCAGTTATGTCTTGGTGATTTATTTTTGTATCATACACACCAAGAATGTAATAAATTCCACCTTCAAATTTTAGAAGAAACCTTTGGTATAGTAAAAATGTAATTTAACTTTCTTCATCTGATTGGAACAAGAAAATGCACACATTATTTGTAGTGCTGAAAAACACACTATCCCCTATCAGATATTTCCTTATGAAAAGTTTTTGTTTTGTACACACCAATAATGTAATGAATTTCATTTTCAAATTTAAGAACAACTCTTTGGTACAGTAAAAATGGCATTTCACTTTCTTCATCTGATTGGAGCCAAAAACACTCACATTTTTTAGTGTTGGAAAACACACTATCCCCTATTAGTTATTTGATGCAGAGCAGGGGCAGACACAATATTTTTTTAACCACATAGGGCAATTTACTTAGTCTCCATGGTCCACAAAGTCAAACTCTTCCTAGTTGACACATACTTTGTAGGGGTTACAAAACACAAATAATCCATCAATGCCTTAAACCTTTCACCCAACATGTGGAACACTCTAGACATAGTGGGTACACCATTTTTAGACCAAAGATGATTCACAAAACTCAAATTATTCATTCTACCTATCATCCCTTTACAAATAGACCTAAATCCTTGTAGTACTCCAAAAAGACAAAACTTGGCACAACTTTCAAGAGAGACTTGACATACACAAAGTGAGCACAGATTCAAATAAAATTTTGGGCTTTACAACACCTACCAAGAAATCAAATAGGGCTCTTGTGTATGGAAGGACTCAAACTTTAACTACCCCCTTTCCTACTAGGCCTAAAGAGAGCAACAAATCAACCTTTTTGGTCATAAATTTTATTGCAAAATTGATTTTCAAAATATAAGGCTAGTTTGGGATACCCATTTCACCCTTATAATACATATATAAAAACTAGGGCATAGTCCTTTGTATTGAAACCATCAAAAGTTGCCAACTTGCTCTTAAAACCTTAAAACATGGGAGCAACAAATTGGGGTTTCTTGGTCAAAATTTTTAGTATAGACATGATAAAACAATTGTAAACATAGTTACAGACACCCATTTGGACCTTATACAACATACCTTAGAATCAAGGTAGGTTAATTTATATGGAAACCTTCAAAAATTGATTTGTTTTCTCACTTTTACCCTAACTACGGTTTCAGGCTTCCCAGGGTAAAATGGCTCTAACTTGCTTGATTTGTAATGAATTTGAGTGATACCAAAAGGAGAATAAAGAAGATTCATAGCACCACCAAATTCCAATAGGCTTAAGGCCATGGTTAGGCTGTAAAATTCCATACCATTCATCAGAATAGATAAAAATGTTACAAAATGTAGAAAATTGAGATGTATTTCCATTCTCTTCTTCCAAACTTCATCAACAACCTCTCCAACCTTGGATTCAACCTTCCAAGGAATTTTTAAACATGTACCAACCATTTACAATTGATTTTTTGAGCTACAAATACCCCACTTCCCTCATTTACAACTTATGACTCTTCACATTCCATGTGTTTACAACTTTGACAATATTTGTGCAACTTTTTACAAGTTATGCATCTAGATTCTAACCAACAACCAAGACCACTAATTGGACCTCAAAAAACATGAAATGGTTTTTCTAGAAATTATTAAATAAAAACATCACAAAACCAAAAAAAATGCTAACTTTGCCCCTTGGAGGCATGAATTGACCTGGGTGCCCTTGCACCATATTCCCAAGGAAGAAAAGATTCAAGCTTCGCTTGAATAGAAGGTAGCAACATGAGAACCATGCTTGAAAAATATTATCGGATGTCTTTAAATCCCTACACATTGTATTCTTTTAAATAGTTGCATGCTTGCTTCATCTTCACTGTAGGTTTCTTAAAAAATTGGTAAAGGTATGTGAACTTGTCAAAATAAACTTGTCTCCCATTTGTACCTCTACCTTGCAATTGATCCCTTTTTGCTTGATGGATGTCACACATGCTAATATGACCTTGTTCTCCTACAATGGATTGTTTCATTTTTACCTTAGCTTTCTTGTCTCTCAATTTTTCAATTTCATCAAGAAAATGTTGTCTTCACTCCTTGCCTCTAACATTTGCAACTCCCTTTTGTTGCTCCACTTGTAGTGGATGCTTGTCTAATTTTCCATCTTCCATCTGCAACTCAGTTTGGTCATTATTCTGCTCCATACCTTCTTTTCCCTTTAAATATTTCTTGCTCAACTCTACAATCTCTTTTTCAACAATCCTCTTACCTATATCATCCAAATTTATTTCATTTACAACCTCCCAAACAAGTGCATCATTTGTACTGGCACCATCTCCTTCTTTAGACACATCACATTCTTCATTTTGCTTGTGATAGGATGTTGTATATGAAAGACCGACCCTTAGAACAAAAGATAAATAGGGACTAACACCTTTCATTGGAAACAAAAAGTCAAAAAATTTATCAACCACTATGTCTACATGATCCTTCAAGACATCCTAAACTTCCCAAGGAAACTCTTCAATGCTCATTGATGTTAAAACAGTCATGGGTTTTCTTACCATTGCATTACCTACCTCTTCTTCTTTCTCAAATGGATTTTTCTCTTCCTTAATCAACAAATATTCTTCAATGTTTGGTTATACTTTCCTCTCTTTCCTTCTTCTCTTCTGAATGACCTCCTCCATAGGCCATTTGAGCCTCTTTCTTATTGGAAAACACCAACCACTTGCTTATTTTGCATTCTCAAGAAGCTGTTGCATTTCAAGTTCCATTCTCTCTTGCATATTTTCTTGAATTTCTTTCATTTTCTCCAAGGCTTGTCTCAACTCTATTATCTCTTGTTGCATGTTTATTTTTTCTTATTTCTCATTTTTCTTTTTCATATCACTTTTGTCTTTTATTTTCTCTTGTTTCTTGCTTGGTACCTCCTTACTCTACAAGTCTCCACGAACTATTTTCCTCAACATGTCCATTATTTTTTCTCAAAAAAGTCTCTTTCACCTTGCTTCTTTCTGTCTTTATGATACCTCACCTAGGTTTCCTCCTTTCTTCACTACCTAGTCTTTTCAAAACTAGGTTTTTGCTTCAACCTAAAAAAAGACCACACAAACTCCAAAAACTTATCTTTCCCAGATCTTTAGAATCTGATACCATTATTTCCTTATGAATTTTTTTGTTTCATACACACAAATAATGTAATTAATTCCATCTTCAAATTTTGAGAACAACTCTTTGATATAGTAAAAATGACATTTTACTTTCTTCATATGATTGGAAAAAAAAATGCTCACATTATTTGCAGTGTTAGAAAACACACTATCCCCTATCAGTTATTTCCTTATGAAATTTTTTTCTTTTCATACAAACAAAGAATGTAATGAAGTCCACCTTCAAATTTTAGAGCAACTCTTTTGTACAATAAAAATGGAATTTCACTTTCTTTAGCTTATTGGAAGAAAAAAATACTCACATTATTTGTAGTGTTGGAAAACACATTGTCCCTTGTTAGTTATTTCCTTATGAAAAGTTTTTTTTTTTACGCACCAAGAATGTAATGAATGCCACCTTCAAATTTTAGAACAACTCTTTGGTACATCAAAAATGAAATTTCACTTTCTTCATCTGACTAGAACTAAAAAATGCTCACATTATTTGTAGTGTTGGAAAACACACTGTCCCTTGTCAAATATTTCCTTATGAAAAGTTTTTGTTTCGTACGCACCAAAAATGTAATGAAGTCCGCCTTAAAATTTTAGAAAAACTCTTTGGTATAGTAAAAATGGAATTTCAATTTCCTCATTTGATTCGAACAAAAAATTGCTCACATTATCTGCAGTATTCGAAAACACACTACCCCCTGTCAGTTATTTCCTTATGAAAAGTTATTTTTTTGAATGTATGAAGAAATTGAAACATATTTTTTACTCTAAGAATTGTTTTAAATTTTGAAGGTGAATTTTATTTCATTCCTAGTGTGTAAATAAAAAAAGTTTTTTCATTACATTCTTATTATTTTATAAAATTACAAGTTGGAAAACACTGTGCTATGAAACCTGCAACCCACATACTTTTGTAAAACCCTCTACAAGTAACAACCCAATTGGTCAATCATCCCTTAGGTCAATTTGATTAGTTTTATGTATCCCCCACCTACAAATCCTCTATGAGCTCTCCACCCTTGAGCTCAGTAAAATCACAATCATATCACTCACAACCCACTATGGTTTTTCGCCTTGCAATTATTTTATGCATTTATTTTTCATCATATGAAGAAATTATAACACAATTTTTACCTAAGTAAAAGCTATGGTAATTTTTTTCACTCTCTCTACCTACCTTTCCCTCTATTCCTTCAGCCTTATGTCTCTCTATGTACCTCTCCATATCTCCCCCATTTCCTCTCTCTCCCTTTATCCCTCCCATGCTACCTCGCTAGACCTCTCTCTCCCCACATACCTCTATACTTATATCTATCTCTCATCTCTCACCATCCCTCTTAAACTTCCTCCCCCATCCCTTTTTACTTCTTCTCCCCTCTCTCTTTCCACCTACTCCTCCCTTTATCTCTCACTCCCTCCTTCCCTCTCTATCCCTCCCACCACACATCTCCCTCACTCTCTCTACCCCTCTCTCTATACCTCTCCCTCCCCTCCTCTCTCTCTCACACACACCAGCTCTCTCTACCTCTCCCACCCTACATAGATATCTCTCTCAACCTATCTCTCTATTATGTTCATCTTACCTATCTCTACCTACCTTTCCCTATCTCCCTCCTTCCCACACAACCTCTCTCCACCTACCCCTCCCTCCCTCTCTCCCTAATTCTCTCTCTCACACAGACAACCTCTCTCCATCTACCCCTCTCTCCCTCCCTCTCTACTTCCCTCTCTCACTCTCTATATACCTACATGTCCCACCTTCTCTCTCTCTCTCACACATACACAACCTCTCTCCACCTACCCCTCCATTCCTCCGTCCCTACTTCCATCTATCACTCTTTCTATACCTACATGTCCCACCTTAATTCTCTCTCTCTCACACACAACCTCTCTCCACTCAACTAACGTTTTTTTGCACTTAGATCTAATTTTTCCTTTTCCTTTTCATCTATTTTCCATTTTATTTGTTCCATGAAATTGTTAAGTTCAATAATAATTGAGTTCATTTATTCAACTCAACTTATAACATCATCTCTCACTTTATTTTCTTGCAAAAAATCATATGCAACACAAAACCTCTTGACTTTATCCACATTTTCATTTCCATTTCCCCATTGCACATATTGTACACACACCTTCCTCAACTTCTCTTCAGTCAGTACACTATTTATCTCATTCGCTTTGTTTTTCTTCTTTAGATTCCTTTTTCATTTCATACATTCTAGGACATGTTGCTATTGTTTTCCCATTGCACATACTACACACACACCTTCCTCAACTTCTCAAGAGTAGGAAGAATCTCTTCAGTCAATACATTATCTATCTCATTCACTTTGGTCTACTTATTTTCAAGTTTTTTTGGGTCCCTATAGTCCACCAACACATCTCCCCCTCCTACTAAGTCCATTTTGGGTCCTTTTATCCTTCCCACTCTATCACTCCCTATCTCCCTCCTTCCCCCCTTCTCTCCCTCACACACACACAAAAATATCTCTACCTACCCCTCCCTCTCTCCCTAACCCTCTTTATACCTACCTCATGTACCCTACTTATCTCTATCTCCCTCCTCGCCTCTTTCCTTGAGAACACTTGAAAAGAAGCAGACCAAATTAAATGAAATAGATAATAATTGTAACTCTTGTGAAACCTTTAGGCTTTCTTCCAATTTTCCATTTTCTTTGGAAACATTCAAATACTCTATATAATTCTATTCCACATCTAAAATAAGATCATATGAAGGATATTTCACTAAATCTACCATGTCATCCTCCATATATCTAATATTCATTTGTTCCTTTATTTCATATTGAACTACTACTTCCTCTCTCTTCTATTTATTCATTATAAGGTCTTTCAATACAATATTGTCTCTCTTTGGTTTAATCCATCATCATCATTGCATTAATCCATTAGGCTAATATAAATTTATTAATCCAAGCATCTTTCATCCATCATAGTCCTTTCATTATCCATGCACCATTCCATCCTAATAATTAAATATCTCCCATTCCATTAACCTTCGATCTACCCATGCTTATATTCCTATCCACCATCCATCACTCTATCCTACAACCTCATCCCCTCATCCCAAAATCCCTTGCCATTGGTACCTAGCTATAGGCTACTCCTCCATGCAATATAATTCCATCTATCTAATTATTCCATTACTCCTTCAAATCCAAAATTGTAATAAAATCATAATCCACGCAATCCAGTTATGCAATCTACAAGAAATCATCCAATAACATATTACATAAAGGCTCTATTTGATATGGTCTCTTAGGTTCTTGATTGAATACTATGAATGTAATGTAGATTTCTCTTTAAACCAACATAGTCTTGGTATATTTGGATGATTTTTAATAGAAAAATGGTAGCACACACCTACTAGAAAATGTGTTGGGGTAAAAGTACAAATTTGTATCACACTTTCGGCTAACTTATCAGCACAAGTGAATTTAAGTATTTCTAACTAAAAATCTATTTTGGTCAAACATATGATCTTGTAAGAGCCAATATAACTAAGTTAGATGTGTCCAAAACTTTTCCAACTGAAATTATTCGCTAAATGCATATGTAGCATGAATTTGAGGCCAATTTACAAAAAAAAAAAAGATTTATTTGAAAAAATTGATGTTTCAACAAATTCTACTCATGTAAATAACATTTTTTTTAAAATATAAAAAATACCCTTTTGTATATCCATAAGTGTAGTTTTCAAATATATATATATATATATAAAATTTAATTATTAATTATTTTTTTTCTTTTTTTTTACTATATATATATATATATAATTTAATTATTAATTATATTATATTTTTTATTTTTACTAAAAGTAGGTTATCAACATAAAATATTAGGTTGATTATCATGTCAAGAAAAAATAGTAAAACATTAAAATAATTTAAAAAAAATATGATGCATTAGATAAAAGAATCTATATCAAGATGGTATAATTTTTTTTTATTTTAAATGAATAGATAATATGAAAGTTGATGTAACAACTATCTTTTAATATGCACATAGTTTAATATTTATTTAAAAATATATTCAGACACTAAAGTTTCAAGCTATGAATACACACAAAAAAATTGAAGGAAAAAAATATAAAAAATACTATATAAATATTGATGTCTCATGTAACTTCATTTTTCAGCATTGTTCAACAACTAAATCATAGTGTCAATTTATAAAAAACTATATTTAAATAATTTTTTTATTTTTTATTTTTAAAATACAAGAATAAGATATACCTAAAAAAAATATTCTATCAGTTTACATCATTTCAAAATTCAGATCATATATATCACTTTATAGTGATTCATGTTTAAAAGTTGGACCAGTATTGATTATTTCCTTTAAAAAGTGTGCCATAGCTTTTTACTTTTACTTGTCGAAGATAATGAAGGGCGAAGGGTTCTATTTGAAGACGCATGTTGTGAGAAATGATGCAATTCAAGGATCAAATGATCATAATATATGAGAGATATCAAGAAAGAGGAAATAACCAAGTGTCAAGAGGAGGTTTATTAGAAAGGGTGGAAAATGATATGGATTGGACAAAGAAATGGGAGATCTTTGTAGGATTTCCAAAAGAGGAAATATTTAACTTTTTGACTACTCCAAGGGAGGTGGGATATTTAAAATTTGGACTAACTAGAAAGAGGAAAAACATTTATGCATGGCCAAACCTTAAAGAAAAATTTGTCTCAAGTGGATTTAGGAGGGATGAGGTGGAGAATAGTTGGATGATTGTGCATACTTAAAAATGTAAAGAGAAATGACACCTGTCACATGATGGAACATTTGATAATTGAAGGAATATTAAATTATAAAAAATGGCAATGGAGGATTAAGGTGGATTAATTAATTAATTGGGTTTAGCAAAAGTATTGAGTATTGTATAACCTTGGGGATGAATACCTATTGATTATTATATAATCTCTGAGATGACTACCTAGAGGGATTTTCAATAGTGTCTTATACTATAATTCTATTTAGGAGGCAACTGAGGCTTCACAAGGAGTACCCCTTTAGATGGTTCTCACTCTTTGTACATCTATTACAAAACCATTATGAGGATAGGTATAGAGGAAATTATTACCATATAGAGGTTATCATATTTTTGAAGTAGAGTAGTCAAGATGATAAAGAGGATAACGGGTCTAATAATAACTACATTCTTGAGGCTACAGAGGAGGCAACATAGTAAATTTTTAAGGAGGCCCTATATACATATGAGTTTGTACCCATTACACATGTGAGGATACTTGGTATCACATGGTGTATTCTCTTTTAGCATAATTTAATCTTATTCTATCTTATCCCTTAAAAAAATTATATTTTTATTGCCACAATATTTATAAAAGAAGTTTTTTCAATCATTTTGGGATCCCCAAGGCTATGGGATCCCTCTAAAACTACTTGTGTAAACCTCAATTATTATTTTGGGTAAGGAAATAACCTACCTTAGATCCAATTATTTTTTCTTTATTGCATTTTGTACATATATAGTATTTATGACTATCATACATTTATTACATAATGACATTTAGTTTTTTAAATTATGTTATTTTTTTTATTAAACATTTATAGTTTACTTGAAAAAACATAATATATTCATAACTGTACTTATTTTCCCCTTGTTTACATATTCATTTCAAATAATAATAGCATTTATGTGTGAGGAAGAGAGGGAGGGAGGTTGTATCCACCCAACTGATTCTCTCATTTGTCCTCATATCTTACCTATCTACATGTGCTTCCTGGGTTGCCAGATATGAAATATATTTTCAATTTTCCAATTCAATTTATTTAATTTTGTGTCAAAAAAGATATGAAGATCCATGCCACTCCATCCAAACTCATGGGATAAACTTATAACTTTATGTAAATTTCAAATATTGGAGATATAATTAGATCTTTTAGTTTTTATAAACTGCCACAAATATATTACAACCAATAGGGTAGAATTTAAATTTTAATCCTATAAAAAATATTAAGAACATTTGATATGAACATGATGAAAAAAATATTGTAACAATTCTAATATATACATGAGTTATATTCAATAAGAATCCATCTCTCTACCTACCCCTTACTCTACCTCTCCCTCCCCCCTCTCTCTCACACACACACTAGATCTCTCTCTTTGTACCTCTCCCACCCTACCTTTGTATCTAGCTTTACCTACATCTATCTTTATTCCTTGCACCTTAGCTCTCTCTACCTACACCTCTCTCCTTCCCTCTTTCCCTGTCTCCCTCCCTCCCTCCCTCTCTCTATCCACACTCACCCTCTCCCTCTCAACCTACCTTACCTCTATTTGTATCTACCTCTCCATGTATCTCTCATTTCCTCTCTCTCTCCATTTATCCCTCCCATTCTACCTCGCTAGACCTCTCCCTCCCCCTATCCCTCTATACTTCTACTCTAAAAACAATTTAAAAGAATAATACCAAAGTGATTGAGATAGATAACATAATGATTGAAGATACTCTTCCTACTATTCAGAGTTTGATGAAGGAACATGTGCACTATTTGCAATTGGAAAATGGAAATGCAAAAGTGGATAAATTCAAGAGGTTATGGAGAGATTGATAATAAAAGATGAGTAGTAAGGTGAGAGGGATAGAAAGACCAATATACATAAATAAAATATTACATAGGGTTTGTTTGGTGGATGCAATCTTCTTGAAAAAAAATTTCCTATCCTTTTTTTGGTGGATGCAATCATCCTCTCCAAATATACAAAAATCACTTTGGCCTACTTCTTTTCATATGGTTTTAGAGCATATTACTTTTTCATTTCATACATTCTAGTACCTGGTGCCTCCAGTTTTGCATTTCTATTTTCCCACTACATATAGTGAGTATGCTCCTTCCTTAACTTCTCAAGAGCATGAATAATATCTTAAGTCATTAAATTATCTATTATCATTCTTCTAAACCATTTATCACCATCCCCCTATTGAATGAACAAGACAACTAAGAGGGGGTGATTCAATTGTAGAAAATTAAAACATCAAAACCCTCAATAATAATCAGATCCACATGCATTCATAAAACCCTTATTATGTTAAAGTGATTAAACATGAAATGAAAATAATATAAACTGAATTAAAAACTCCATACATAAGAGAACACCAGGTTTATGTGGAAAACCTAATGATAGAAAACCACAATGAGGATTAGCTCACAATATAAGTAATTGTAAAATTGGTACAAGGGATCACCGCTTGAATAGGACACACTGCCCAAAAAGGCTCACAACCAGGTTTCAATACCATAGAAATAATTAAAAGAAGATAGAAGAGAAATGTTACACAAAGAATACTTCTCAATGCAACAAGGAATCCACCACAATTGCTCACACACTTTCTTAGCCTTGTATGAAATATTTTGGATGCCTTGAACTCACTACCTTCAAGAACCCTAACACTAAGATTCACATTGCTCTACTCATATTTGCATCACACAAATCACTCACATCAATCTTGCATCTATCTTGCTTCTTTCTTGATCCTTTATTTCATCTCACAACACCACACTTATTTATATCATCCTCAACCTCACAAACCTTCTTCAGTGTCAACAACTATTTGTTACACTTTCAAATTCAATTTTAGGTCGACACCTAGAAATTATTGTGGTGGATAGGAATGAAGGCATCCCAAATAACTCCTTAATTAAGACCCAAATTGATCCCAACACATCTCAACACGCTTCCATAAGATTCTCATGTAGTGTTAAACACAAGGCTAGCCAATAATCATGCTAAACAACATAACCATTAGGTACATGCTTCCTTAAACTAATCTAAAAAATTTGGATAACAAAATTAACTTGAACAAAAACTATAATAAACCTCAAACCACATGATATCCAACACAGACTTCATCCAAACTTTCAACTTAGAAATACTTCAACCCAGAACATCTAGTAAATGTTATTTGCATACTAACGCATGAAACACACACTGTACTATACCAAATCAAGTGAAACCTTGAATATAGAGAGATACAAACAATATAATAAACTTCCCAAATCTACACAACATGAAGCCAAATAGTGGAGAAACACAGAGAAAACACATTTCTCCCAAGCCATAGAAAATATCACTAAAAAACTAGTTCACACATTGGTGAAAATATTTCACTTCGTAAATGATCCAAAAACCAAATTTATGAATATAGAAACTTCTAAGAGTCTTGAACAACATATCAGATCCACACAAGAATAGCATCAATATTGAAGAAATACGAAGCACATCTCGGAGCACATTTTGAGCACTTGCACAACATAGTTTTATTTGTATATCAAATTTTCTCAAAAGCACTCTGAAACCAAGTACCAAAGACATCTTCTTAACTCATTACTTCAGTCCAACTAATCTCTAGAAATTGAAACATAAGGATATATTGATGTACTCAAAAAACATCCTCAATATCTCAACTACACATGCACAACCTACAACAAACTCTTCTCCTCTTTTTCACAATTTCTCAATATCCTTGACATCTTCATCATGCAACAACCTTCCTCATCACATAGTTGACATCAACGAAAACATCTTCATACTTACAAAAATCTCCCCCTTTGTCATTGATGGCAACACAAGATGTGAAAAACCATCAAAGAAAACATACACATTCACTTCTCTCTTTTTTTTATATTAGATAGTCTATACAACATTCCTACAATCTCTCCCCCTAACAAGATTCTCTCTCCCTTTGAAAATAATGATTAGACAATATACAAAACTTTCTCCATCTGATACTTTGCACTTTTTCACATGATTGCCTCTTGCCCTTTGACATCAATGGAAAAGGATAAATGTTTTGCATTTTTCTCCCTCTTTGGCACTGAACCAAGATACCTTCTCTGAATACTCCCTCTTAGGAGTACACCCAACTAAACCAAGAACTCTAAAACAATGACAACACATGACACTACCTACTCCCCCTAATAGGTAGCCAAAATAATCAGTCTAGAAAAGAGAGATCCATAGATCCACTGATGCATCTCGATATGCATCTATTTCTAGAAAGGAGGGGAAATAACCCCCAACTTCTCCCTAGGATACTCAAAATTATCCTTAGGAGGAGCCTTGGTAAATATATCAGTAATCTAATCCTTTGTAGGTACATACTCAAGCTTTACCTATTTCTCCATAATCGATCTAAATCCAAGAAAGAATGCACCACCACTTGTACTTTTCCTATCATCAACACAACCAACATAATCTTCTCTTGTATAATAATTTAATGTGAAATCAATATCCTTAGGATACCATAAGGAATAATCTATAGCACCTTTTAAATATTTGAATATCCTCTTCATAAATACAACATGTGTTTCCTTAGGCTCTTCTTGAAATCTATCCACAAGAAAAATTTCATGCATGATATCCGATCTAGTAGTAGTTAGATATAACAATCCACTAATCATAGATCTATATTTTCTCTTATTAGTCGTAGGTGAATCATCATCTATTCTCAATTTACAACTAGTCACCATAGGAGTGCATATTGGTTTGGAGTCTTCCATTCCAAACTTCTTCAACATATCTTTAACATACTTAGACCATGAGATCAAAATCCCTTTATTTGTTTGATTGATTTGTAACCCAAGGAAGGAATTCATCTACCCATAATTGACATCTCAAACTCTTTTTGCATCTCTTCAACAATTTTCTTACACGTATTTTCATTTCCTCCAAAGATAATATCATTCACATACACAACCACAATCAATATTTTGTCTTCCTTAATTTTGAATTAAAGATTACTATCTGCAGTGCCTTTACTAAATCCTCGTTGTATCAAATATTTGTCCAATCTTGCATACCAAGCTCTAGGAGCTTGTTTCAATCTACAGAGTGACTTATTTAATTTACACAACATATCTATATGATATGAAAATTGAAATCCTTATGGTTGTTCTGTGTAAACTTCTTCCAATTCACCATTTAGAAAAATGAACTTCACATCCATTTGATAAAATTGAAATTCCTTATGTGTTGCAAATGCCAAAAAAATTTTGATAGCTTTCATCCTATCCATAGGGGAAAATTTTTCCTCAAATTTTATTCTTGTTGCTTGTGAGTAGCCCTTACACACAAGTCTTTCCTTGTTTCTTACCACTTCTCCATTTTTATTCAATTTTTTTCTAAATACCCACTTAATTCAAATTATGTTCTTATTTTTTGATCTAGGAACCAATTCCCAAGTTTGATTCTTGTCAATTTGTACTTCTTCTTCTTCTTCTTCTTCTTCTTCTTCTTCTTCTTCTTCTTCTTCTTCTTCTTCTTCCAACCCAATAATTATTATGGGTATGTGCAAGATCATCATGGAAAAAATAGGCCCTTAAGTGGCGATGAAAATACAGAAAACAAGAGTTAGGCAACTTGACATAAAAAATTGAATTAGTTGTTTATATTATTTCAAAAAAATGTAAGAATAGGATTTTTAGCAAATTGAATGTAGTTTCTAAACTACTAGGTTTATTTAAAAAATAAATCTATTTGGTCAAAATTTGAAATTTCAATGTAGTAGTACTTAAATTTCATGGAAAAAATAAGAAGTAGGTGTCTATTTGACCACCCTAAACACAATAAAATGATAATATTCTTTATAAGATTTTAGATATAAGGAGGACTCATGTCCCAGTGTGATGCGTATTTTTTGTAATTTTTTTTCAAGTAAATAATTAATTATGATTTTTTTATTACAACTTTTAAAAAATATAAAACATCGTATGTCTGACCACCTTAACTTGGTCAAAACTTCATGAAATTCAATTTTTATTTTTTTAATCCTATAGTATGTGAAGCATAGAATGCGACACATATTTCAGATTCAAAAAATGTGATTACGTTTGAAAGCTATAGATGTTTTTCAATCAGCCTATCAATCAAGACTTTAGTCGTAATTCAAATAGAAAATGAATAATAATAATTTTTAAAATTAAAATTAAAGCATGATTTATATTGGTGGAAAGATGAGAATCTCCTTTAAAAACCCTTTTTGTTTCATCAATTTTGGGTAAAAAAAAGTCGTCAGCCACATGGACTATCATATCACTTACATATCACCACTTTTTGGTCAATCATGATCCTGCACATACCCTTACACTCTTTGACATGAAAGGAAGATACCAAAGTACCTTCAATTTTATCCTCCTTCACCAGAACACTTTACTTCACACAACTCTCAGAGTTAGCAGAACTAGATTCTTCTTTTATAGCCAAGAACAAGCATTCATTATCATCAAAATTCCATAATCAAATTCATCATCAAAATTACAAACATCTTCTCTAACATAGTAAGCTCTTTTAATCATATTCCCTTTGTTCTCCTTATTCTTATTGTTTACAACTCTTTTGGATATATAGAACCATAAAAACCTATTTCACCACAGTTAAAATATTTGAAAGGTAGTCTACCTTTGTATTTATCGGTGCCCTTTTTCACCCTTACAAATTTAGCTTCCACATCATCAAGATCATTTCCATCCAAATCTTCAATCTTTTCTAATTTTATAGCCTTAATTTTTTTTTCCACTTTTGTACCATTTTTCCAACCAAGCTTTCTCATTTCAAATGAAGCTAGTGTACCAATCAACTGATCTCTAGAATAATTATTTAAATTTTCAACTTCCTTAATAGAATATAACTTTTCATTGTATGAATTAGGAAAAGTTATAAGAAATTTCTTTACCACCGTAGGTTCTTTAACTTGTGCACCAAGGTCCCTCTCATAGCACTTACCAGTTCATCAACTCTCTACATGTAGGTTGTAATTGTTTCATCTTCAAACATTCACATAGTCTCAAATTGTGCCTTCATATTCTACAATTTTTGTTGTTTAACCTTGTCATATCCTTCATAAATAATCTCAAGCTTATCCCAAACTTCTTTAGTAGTTTTAAGATTCATAGATTTAACCAATTTATAATTTGAAAGACTACTTGTCAAATAAAAAATTTCGTAGCATTTACCTCATGTGCCTTGACCTCATCACTTATGCTCAGACCATTTGTAGGTGGAGTATATGGATTCTTATAAGCCTTCTCAATCTTAAATCCATGAGTTGTCAAATATCCTTCCATCATTGTCTTCCATAATACATAGTTTGTTCCATCAAATCTAGGGTGATCAATTTTCTTCACCATCTCAAATCTACCTTAAGCGGTTAAGCTCTTCTCCAAGAAACCTCTCTCTAATACCAATTGTTGAATGAACAAGACAATTGAGAGGGGGGGTGAGCCAGTTGTAGAAAATTAAAACATCAAAACCATCAACAATAATCGGGTGGTCTAGAAGTTCTTTGGAACTCTAGATTTTTGGGTTCAGAACTTTTTCATTGTAAAAATTGTCTGGGGGCCTCCTTTTCTTACCTGGGTGACTCTTGGTCTATAATCAATATTTATGCTCCTAACCAGAGGAACGCGAGGAGCACCCTGTGGTAGGATCTTGCTATTAAAATTAATTATAATAGGGGAACCCGTTGGTTGGTAATCGGGGACTTCAACTCTCCTCTCTACCCTTCAGAGAAAAGCAGTGGCTTGATGGATTACTCTGACAACATGTCTGACCTGAATTTTTTTTTGAACTCTTCAGGCTTGATAGATATTGATCTTATGGGCCAAAAGTTTACTTGGTCTAACAGACGCTCTGGAAAAAATATGATTCAGTTCCGTTTGGATTGGTTTCTCTGCTCCTCCCATTGGACTAAAATTTTAAATGCCAATCTAAAAACCCTGCCCAGAACGGTGTCTAGCCACAATCCTCTATTGCTGACCTCAAATTTTCTGCCTGCTGTGGGCCCTATTCTATTCCATTTTGAGATAATGTGGAATTCCCACCCTGACTTCAAAACTAAAATTGTAGAATGGTGGAACATCCCTATTCGTGGCTCCCCCATGTTCAGGATATTTTTACAACTCAAACATATTAAAAACATAGTAAAAGGATGGAACAAGAGTGTGTTTGGCGATGTGTTTCAAAAAAAAAAATTAGAGGAGGAATTTATAACTTTACAAAAGAAAACAGAGGAAGGGGATGACAGTCAACAGACTCATA
This sequence comes from Sequoiadendron giganteum, assembly GCA_007115665.2. Classification (NCBI taxonomy): domain Eukaryota; kingdom Viridiplantae; phylum Streptophyta; class Pinopsida; order Cupressales; family Cupressaceae; genus Sequoiadendron; species Sequoiadendron giganteum. The sequence continues at coordinate 667,561,086 of CM021104.1, forward strand.
GCTAGGAAATGGAAACCAGGAAGGAATGGGAACGAATCCTAAAAAATGAGGAAATATTTTGGAAGCAGAAATCCAGAGTCCAATGGCTGAAAGAGGGTGACAGGAACACCTCCTTCTTTCATGTGTCTGCCATCAAGCATAGGAAAATAAATCAAATTTATAAACTGATTGATACTGTTGGCATGGTGATATCGACTCCTACCCAGATCGGCCTTCTAGCTGCTAATTACTTTCAGGAGGCTTACTCGGCCTCAACTGAGGTTGCCAACCTAGCTATGGACAACCTATTGCTTAACCACCTTCCAACCATCATCTCCCAGGAAAATAATTTTGGGATTCTCAGTGTTGTTTGCTTGGAAGAGGTTTGTTTGGCTACCTTTAGTATGGGGGCTTTCAAAGCCCTGGGCCTAGATGGTTTTCCCCTAATTTATTTCAGATTTTTTGGGAAATTATGGGTGGGGACCTTGTGCTAGCTGCTCGTGATTTCTTCAAAATTGGTAAAATCCTTAAAAAATTGAACCACAACTTTATTTCTCTAATTCCTAAGATTGGTGATCCTCAATCCATGACTGATTTATGGCCTATTAGCCTATGCAACACCTTTTAAAAAATCCTATCCAAGATCCTAGTGAACCATATCAAGCCCCTTCTTGATAAACTCATTAGCCCAACCCAAAAAGGTTTTGTCCCTGGGTGCCATATTCTTGATGCTACTCTAACCACTCATGAGCTTCTCCATTCTATGGACGGATGTAATTATGTGGAGATGGATCTCAAATTAGACATTTCTAAAGCCTATGATAAAGTTATATGGGACTTCATCCCTAAGGTTCTGGCCAATTTTGGTTTCAACCATTCAGCTATTAAACTCTTGATGGAGTGTGTTAATACTATCAAGTATTATGTTCTAGTCAATGGGACTCCCTTTGGGTTTTTCTCTGCTGGTAGAGGGATCAGGAAAGGTGACCCCCTATCTCCCTATCTATTTATCATGATAGCTGATGTATTGAGCGGGAACTTTGTTGGTCTATTGTTGGAGGGCTCTGTTAGGGGAATCAAAGAGGCTTCTTCCCCGGACCCGATTGCGGTGCAAAAATTTGTGGATGACACTTTTCTCTTTGGGAAATCCTCTATGGTGGAAGCTAGGAAATGGAAAACCTGCCTTAACAATTATGTTGTCTTCTTTGGTCAAAGCATCAACTAAAATAAAAGCATGATTTATTTCTTTAATAACACACCTAACTTGCAAGACAATGTGGCTGTGATTCTGGGTTGTTTAAGTGGGAATATCCCTTTGGTTTACCTTGGGCTCCCTCTCATTGATAAGCAGGTCACCCTTGAATTTTTAAATTCAGTGCTTGAAAGGATTCAAAGGAAACTTGTTTGGTGGAAATGCTCCATCCTAAGCCATACTGGTAAGCTCCAATTACTTGTTGTTGCTCTTCAAGGAATACCAATTTACTTACTCTCTATTTTTAAGATACCTAAGTACATTGCTGATAAACTTGAAAAAATCCAAAGGAATTTCCTCTGGTCTGGGATTGAGCATAAGAATAAATTTTCTCTGGTCAAATGGGAAAAGGTCTTCCAGGCCAAACATTGTGGTGGCCTTGGGATCATGAATATGGTCAACACTAACAAGACCTTGATGGCCAAGGTGGGCTGGGATCAGATAAGGAATATTGAGGATTGGTACAAAATAATGAATTCCAAATATCTTCAAAATAGGCCTTTGGTCAACTGCCTCTCAAAGGTTCACCCCTAGGGCTCCTTGGCTTGGAGGAGCATATGTAGAACACAGAGCCTGCTAAGGAATGGGGTTAAATGGAAAATGGGTAATGGAAATTGGATAAAATTTTGGGAAGACCCGTGGTTGATTGATATCCCACTAGATTGTTCTAATTTCAAGAATTTAAAGAGGCCATCCTAGATGTACTTTGGTTTACATATCAGTGATTATGTTTCTGGACCTCCAGGGGCTATGGTGTGGAAGGATCTAATTCTTTGTTGTCCTCTGTCACAAGACCTTTGTAGCCTGGCTAGGTCTCTCCAGGACTTACTCTCTCTTACTAGGATTCCCTCTTATGACAAGGGAGATGAGTTTTTTTGGACCTTTGACAAACAGGGGGATCTGTCTGTTAGGTTGGCGTATAGTTTGCTGACAAACCAAGGCACTGTGGTTGACCCTTGGAAGAAGATATGGAACCATCATATGATTCCTAATATTAATTTCTTCTAGTGGACTACCTGTCATAATAGGATTCTTACTGAAGATAATTTGAGGAAACGGGAATTTTATATCCCTAATAGATGCTTATTATATAAATGCAGTGAGGAAACTGTTAATCACTTACTGTTACACTATTATTTTTCTACTGAAGTTTGGGGGTTGGATTTTGAAAGACTGGGTGTTTCTTGGGCCATGTGTAAGGATATCATATCCTTCATCTTGGGCTAGTGTGGTTCCTATATCCACCCCTTTCCTGGAGAAATTTGGAACCAGGTCCCTCCTATTATTGGTTGGTGTTTGTGGAAGGAAAGAAATAAAAGACTCTTCAGAAATATTGAGAGGAATCCTAGGGAATTTTTTGGTATCGGTGTCTAGATTATTGAGGAAAAAATTTCTCTCTTCAATGGGAAACCTTCGAAGATGGGAACTTTTGATTATGAAATAAGAATGGCTAAGGCCTAACACCAGAATTTAGATGCTAGCTCGTTTGACAATATTAAATCCTTGGCCAAGAAAAAAACCAAATGGGAGCCTCTGGATAAAGGCTAGTTCAAACTCAATTTTGATGGGGCTGCTAAGGGCAACCCAAGCAAGGCTAGCATTGGAGGAGTGATTAGAGGCCTCGGGAGGGTTCTGGTTACTAGGTTTGTGAGAGTTATTGATTTCCAATCTTCTATTGTGGCGGAGGATCGTGCTCTACTCAAGGGCCTTCAAATTGTTGTCTCTCTGGGGATTGTGAACCTCCACATTGAAGGGGACTCTAAGTTCATCACTGATGCTTTGAATCTTGGTAGACTAATTGGGTGGAGTACGAAGGATATTCTGTTGGATACTAGGTTCCTTTTATCCAAGCTAAAAGCAAAAAAAGTGACACACATTTTTAGGGAGAGTAACCAAGTGGCAGATGCTTTGGCTAATTGTGGTACCTATTGGGATTACTCTAAATGTTGGAGGAATATGGAGACTTTATCGCCAAGGATTCAAGATCTCATCTTCAAAGAACAAAACACCCATTTATTATGATGATTTCAAATCTTCAGTTGATGGGTGTCATTTGGGGGGGTCCACTTGGTTGTTCTTTGGGCCTAGTGGACATTTTATAATGCCAAGGTGGCCTACAAGTGGTAAAACTCAAAATTAAAGGTTAGTCATGTTGTTAAAGGAGGCGACTCTATGAAGAGATCTGACATGTATGTGACAATTATGATTTTGAGAGGTTGTATTGTGCGATATCTTCTCTTTGGGACTGTTTTAATTCATCATGCCCTCCTTAAGACTGTGGTTATGAATGTTGATGTGATGTTTCATAATGAGGGAAATATTCCTTCTAGTACCTTCGATCCTGCTAGTTTAGCGTTGGCTTCTAAACATTCTTACATTGACATTTCTAAATTTTGCCAAGCGGCCACCTTGCCTAGTTTTTTGTGCAATTGCATTATGGCCAAGAAACCCTTCTCTCCCACCAATTCTTGTTTAGCTTTCCGCAATCACCTTAAGATTCACATTAATGACACCATTAAGTATTTGTTTGGTGATATTTCGTTTCACGCGTGTGATCTGCACATTGGTGTGATTATCCAATAATGCACTATTTGCCTTAAAATACACAATGCGAAGAAAGCCTATTGCTTTGTCGAAGTTTCTAACTTTTTTATTATTGCAAGTTATTTGGTTTCCTTTGCAGGTAAATATCATGGGTGGTGACCACATTTGGATTGAGCCTAATAATTGCGGAGAGTTTCGTAAGAATCCTGTGGTGTGTCATATCTATGTTGAGGGTGTCCTTTCTCCTCTCATGGAGATTCTTGTGGGCCACAACCCTAACCTGTCTGGCCAAATCGCTAATTCTTGGAAGGACCAAAGGGTTACGTTGGGTGGAATTTATTTTGAAGTCAGTGAAGAGGTTATAGTGCAAGCTACCGGGATGCAGTGCACTGGGAAGAAATATCTGAAGCATATTCAGACTCTGGACAATGACAGTATGAAATCCTTTTTCATGGGGAACGAGGAGTTGGTCCACAACCAGTTGGGCTTTGAACATGAAGCCCTTCCGCAACCCTAGGACTAGGTGTGTTTAGCCCTTATGAAGTATGTCATGCTTGAAGGTAGGTTTAACACCTACTTTTTCTACCATTTTTCCTTATTGAATCATCTTAAGCATAAAATCTTGCTTAGTTTTCCTTTTTTTCTACTCATGGACTTGGAGAATTTGATTAAAAAATGCAAAGAAATGGCCAGTCTTAACCCAAATGTCATTCTACCTCTACCTCTCCATCAGGGGCTTATCTTGAGGCTCTACCATTTTCATTTGGCCTTATGTCCTCCTAGAGACATTTCTTCTATCTATACTGAAGAGATTGAACCCCTGGCTATTGCGAATATCTCCCCTGCTGAATCTAAAAGCCCTTCTAGAAAACCCCACCTAGGTACTGCTGAAAACCCCAAACCTAAACAGGCTGCTAAAAATATTAAGGGCAGTGCGGGTAATGCACAAAAAAGCGTCACGACCAGCCAGTGTGAACTCAAGGCCACCCCGGCCAAGTCTGCTTACAGAGCCACCACAATGAAAAAAGGAAAAGATGGTAAAAAAGGTTTTTCGGAGCCGATGGTGAAAGAGGGAAAAGGGAAGAATATTGTGGGGAAAGATTCTAAAGGTGTCACAGTCGTGGAGACCACGATCATGACTGGAGGGGAGACTACCATCTGAAGCTCTAGGAGATTGGCAAAAAAAAACAAAGAAAAGGCAAATTATTGAGGACTCGGAGGAGGAGCAGACAATCAACAAGGATTATAAGGAAGAGGAGACCAAGAAGGAAGAGGAAGAAAATGTGTAAGGGCCCCATTCTACCCTAGACAATAGAAAAATATCGAAAGAGATTTTAGCCTCTCAGCCTTCACACCCTCTGTCTGCTGAGCATGGTGAGGTCCTGAGGACTACAGATGATGGTGAGGAGCTCTGTGCACTGAAAAAGAAGATGGAAATGCTTGAAAAAATATTCAGAGGCCTGACCCACTTCACGATGAAGCTGGGTCATTTCATGACTAGCACTCTGTCCATGGTGATCAAAGAGGAGCTGGAGAGCAATAATTCCCAAGAGAATCAATATTGGGTTGGGGATGATTTTGTGGACCTCCTATTCAAAAATTGAGACAATGCCAGTTAGTTACTGCCTAGGCATGTAATTTATGTCTTTGCTGCCTGTCTGTGGTCATTGTGCTATTATTGTGTTTTTTATGTTCTTTTTTTACTATCAGTTAGTTTTATGGACTTGATCTTTTTTGTCCCTTGAGGCTTGTTGTGTATGGTACAACACCCTATAAATGTTTCTTAATTTTTCAAAAATAATAATCGGACCCATATGCATTCATTAAACCTTTATTCTGTTAAAGTGATTAAACATGAAATACAGATAATTTTTTTTAAAATGCCAACACCATACACAAGATAACACTATATTTACTTGGAAAACCCAATGAGGGAAAAACCATGGTGAGGATTATCTCACAATATAAGTAATTACAAAAGCAGTACAAGGGCTCACTGCTAGGATAGGACACATTATCTAAAAAGGCTCATAGCTCAGGCTGATTGCCATAGAAAGAATTATAAGAAGATAGAAGAGAAATGTTACACAAAGAATAATTCCCAATGCAACGAGGAATTCACCACAATTTCTTGCACACTTTTGCGGCCATGCATGAAAGATTTCAGATGCCTTTAGCTCACTACCTTTAGGAATCCTAACACTGAGATTTGCACTGCTCTGCTCAAATTCGCATCACACATCACTACCATCAATCTTGCATCTATCTTTCTTCTTTGTTGATACTTTCTTGCAACTCACAAAAACACCACACTTATTTATATCACCCTCAACCTCACAAACCCTCTTCAATATCAACAACTATCCATTATACTTTCAAATTCAAATTTAGGTCAGCACCTAGATATTCTAACTGTGGATAGGAATAAATCTGACCCAAATAATACCTTAATTATGACCCAAATATGTCCCAACACATCTAAAAATTCTTCTATAAGCTTCTCATATAGTGTTAAACACAAGGTCATCTAATACTAGTGCTAAACACCATAACCATTAAGTACACACTTCCTTAAACCAATCCAAAAAATTTGAAAAAAAAAATCACTTGAACATGATCTAGAATAAACCTTGAACCACCTAAGACCTAACAAACACTTCATCCAAACTTGTAACTTAGAAATACCTCAACCTAGAGAATTTGGTAAACCTTACTTGCACAATGACGCATGAAAAACACACTGTACTATACCAAATCAAGTGAAACCTTGAATACAGAAAGATAAAAAAAATATAAGAAACTTCCAAAATCGACACAACTTGAATCCAAACAGTGGAGAAACGAAAAGAAAATACATTTCTCCTAGGCCACATAAACTAACACTGAAAAACTAGTTCACAAATTGGTGAAAATATCTCACTTTGTAAATCATCCAAAAACCCAAATTATGAATATAGAAACTTCTAACCGTATTGAATAATATATTGTATCCACATAGGCATAACATCAATGTAAAAGAAATATAGAGCACATCCCACAACACATTTTGAACACTTGCACAACATAGTTTTATTTTTTTATCAAATTTTCTCAAAAGCACTTGGAAACCAAGTACTAGAGACATAATCTCAGCTCATTACTTCATTCCAAATCATCTCTAGAAACTACAACATAAATATAGCTCCATGTACTCAAAACTTCCTCAATATCTTAACTACACATGCACAACTTGCAACAAACTGTTATCCAATTTTTCACAATTTTCTCAATATCCTTGACATCTTCATCATGCAACAACCTTCCTTATCACATAGTTGACATCAATGAAAAAACCAACCTATTGACATCAATGACAACATATTCATACTTGAAATACTCCCTTCATCATACCAACCCAAAAAAATTATCCTTATCCCTCCTCCATCCTATAAATCTATTTTGGTGCCTATTTCTCACAATCCACCATCACATCTCCCCTCCTACTAAGTCTATTTTGGGTCATTTTATCCCTCCCACCCTACCAATTCCTATCTCCCTCCTTCCCTATTTCTCTCCCTCCCTCTATCTCTCCCACCCTACCATTTCCTATCTCCCTCCTTCCTCTTCTCTCTTCCTCACATACACACAACCTCTCTCCACCTACCCCTCTTTCCCTCCCTCCCTAACTCTCTCTATACCTATCCTTCCCACCCTACCACACCCTATCTTCCTCCTTCCCTCTATCCCTCCCACCCCACCACTCTCTATACCTATCCCTATCTCTCTCCTTCCCTCTTTCTCTCCCTCCTATCCCTCCCACCCTACCACTTCCTATCTCCCTCCTCCCCCTCTCTCTCTCTCTCTCCTTCCCTCCTTCCCCCTGTCTCACTCACAACCCACTATTTATTCCAACCTGGGATTATATTTACAATAGTTGGAAGTGTTCAAACTATATCAAAATAATGGAAGAATATAAATGATGACTTAGAAAAGGAAGTAAAATATAAGAATAATATTTTATCATCAAAAGAAAAGGAGATTAATTTTTAAGGTTCCTTTCATTACATTCATACTCTCTAATAAATAAAAGTTTTTTATTACTATAATTGCATGTTGGAAAACACTGGGTGTTATGAAAATTGCAACCCACATACTATTATAATACCCTCTACATGTAAAAACTCAATTGGTTAGTCACCCCTTAGGTAACTTTCACTTTCTTCATATGATTGGAACAAAAAAATGCTCACATTATTTGTTGTGTTGGAAAACACACTATCCCTTGTTAGTTATTTCCTTATGAAAAGTTTTTTTTTGTACGCACCAAGAATGTAGTGAAGTCCACCTTCAAATTTTAGAACAACTCTTTGATATATTAAAAAGGTGATTTCACTTTCTTCATATGATTGGAACAAAAAAATGCTCACATTATTTGCAGTGTTGGAAGACACACTATCCCTTATCAGTTATTTCCTTATGAATTTTTTTATTTCGTATGCACTGATAATGTAATGAAGTCCACCTTAAAATTTTATAACAACTCTTTGGTATATAAAAAATAGCATTTAACTTTCTTCATATGATTGGAACAAAAAAATGCTCACATTATTTGCAGTGTTGGAAAATGCATTGTCCCATGTAAGTTATTTCCTTATGAAATGTTTTAGTTTCATACAAACCAAGAATGTAATGAAGTCCACCTTCAAATTTTATAACAACTCTTTTGTACATTAAAAATTGCATTTCACTTTCTTCATCTGATCGGAACAAAAAATGCTCACATTATTTGTAGTGTTGGAAAACACATTTTCCCCTATTAGTTACTTCCTTATGATTTTATTCTTTTTGTATTGACCAAGAATGTAATGAAGTCTTCCTTCAAATTTTAGAACAAACATTTAGTACAATAAAAATGTCATTTCACTTTATTCATCTGATTATAACAAAAAAGAGCTCACATTATTTGTGGTGTTGGAAAACACACTATCCCTTGTTAGTTATTTCCTTATGAATTTTATTTGTTTCATACACACCAAGAATGTAATGAAGTCCACCTTCAAATTTTAGAACAAATATTTGGTACAGTAAAAATGACATTTCACTTTTTTCATCTAATTGGAACAAAAAAATGCTCACATTATTTGTAGTGTTGGAAAACACACTATCCCCTATCAGTTATTTCCTTATTAAAAGTTATTTATTTTTCAAACATATGAATAAATTGAAACAAAATTTTTACTCTAAGACATGCTATAAATTTTGAAAGTGAATTTCATTGCATTCCTACTATGTAAATCACAATTTTTTTTTCATTACATTCTTATTATTTTATAAAATTACAAGTTGGAAAACACCGCATGTTATGAAACATGCAACCCACGTACTATTGTAAAACCTTCTACAAGTAACAATCAAATTGGTTAGTCACCCCTCAGGTCAATTTTATTACTTTTATGTATCCCCACCTGCAAATTCTCCTCAAGCTCTCCACCCTTGAGCTTAGAACAAGAATAGTCATATCACATAATATTTTAAACATTGGGTGTTACGAAACCTACAACCCACATATTGTTTAAAAACCTCTACACATAATAGTACCCAATTGGTTAGTCACCCCTCAAGTCAATTTTATTAGTTTTATCTATCCCTCACCTAGAACACCTCCCTGATCTCCCCTCCCTTGATCTTAGAACACACACAATGCACAATAAGAAAATGTTTTCATTACAATAATTATAGGCTGGAAAAGAGTAGGTGTTATGAAACCTGCAACCCACATATAGTTGTAAAACCCTCTTCAAGTAATAGCCCAATTGGTTAGTCATCCCTTAGGTCAATTTATATAGTTTCATGTTTCTCCCACCTGCAACTCATCCTCGAGCTCTCCACCCTTGAGCTTAGAATAAGAAAAATGCAATCACTCGCAACCCACTGTGTTTTCCATGCTTTGATTATTTTGTGCATTTATTTTTCCATCATATGAGGAAATTGGAACATTTTTTTTACTCTAAGTAATAGTTATGGTAAATTTTGAAAGTCACTTTCATTAAATTCATACTCTCTAAATAAGAAAAGGTTTTCATTAAAACAATTGAGGGTTGGAAAACACTGGGTGTTATGAAACTTCCAACCCATATATTGTTGTAAAACCTTCTACACATAACAAACCAATTGATTGGTTAAACCTCTAGTCAATTTTATTTGTTTTATGTATCCCCCACCTGGAAATTCTCCCCAAGCTCTCCACCCTTGAGATTAGAAAATAAGAATAAAATGACTCACAACCCATTGTGTTTTCCAACCTACAACTATTTTGTGCATTTATTTTTCCATCATATGAGGAAATTGGAACACAAAGAAATTTTTTTCATTACAATAATTGTAGGCTGAAAAATACTCAATGTTATGAAACATGTAACCCACATACAGTTGTAAAACCATTTACATGTAACAACCCAATTGGTTACTCACCCCTCAGGTTATTTTGATTAGTTTTATGTATCCTCCACCTGCAACTCCTCACCAAGATCTCCACCCTCAATCTTAGAACAAGTACAATCATATCACTCACAACTCCGTATGTTTTTTAACCCATTATTATATTTTCAATAGTTGGAAGTGTTGAAAGTGAAACTATATCAAAAAATGGAAGACTGAAATTAACTAATTAGAAAAGGAAGTAAAAGATAAGAAGAATATTTTTTCATCAAAATAGAATGAGGTTAATTTTTAAGGTTCCTTTCATTACATTCATGCTCTCTAATTAATGAAAGGTTTTCATTACTATAATTTAATGTTAGAAAATACTGGGTGTTATGAAACCTACAACCCACATACTATTGTAAAACCATCTCCATGTAAGATAAATATTGAATCAACCAAATATAGTTTACTTTTGTTTAAGGTTTGATTTGTAAGTTTTCTATTACATTTATAGTAGTTTTAGAATTCACATGTTGGCAAACACTAAGTGTTAAAAAGCCTACCACCCACATCCTCTTGTGAAACCCTATACACGACACAACCCCATTGGTTACTAACTCCTCAAGTGAATTTGAATATTTTTATGTATCCCCCACTTGCAACTCCTCCCTGTCCTCCCCACCCTATAGCTTTGAAGGTGCAGAAGAAAATAACTGACAAGGGATAGTGTGTTTTCCAACACTGCAAATAATGTGAGCATTTTTTTGTTCTAGTCATATGAAGAAAGTGAATGCCATTTTCACTGTACCAAAGAGTTGTTCTAAAATTTGAAGGTGGACTTCATTACATTATTGGTACGTATGAAACAAAAAATTTTCATAATGAAATAACTGACAGGGGATAGTTTGTTTTTCAACACTACAAATAATATGAGCATTTTTTTGTTCCAATCATATGAACAAAATGATGTTATTTTTACTGTACCAAATATTTTTTCAAAAATTTGAAGGTGGAATTCATTACATTATTGGTGTATATGAAACAAAAAAAATTCAGAAGGAAATAACTGACTAGGGACAATGTGTTTTCCAACACTAGAAATAATGTGAGATTTTTTTTGTTCCATTTAGATGAAGAAAGTGAAATGTCATTTTTATTGTATTAGAGAGTTGTTATAAAATTTGAAGGTAAACTTCATTACATTCTTGGTGCTTATGAAACAAAAACTTTTGATAAGGAAAGAAATAACAGGGGATAATGTGTTTTCCAACACTATAAATAATGTAAGCTTTTTTTTGTTCCAATCATATGAAGAAAGTGAAATTCCATTTTTATTTTACCAAAGAGTTGTTCTAAAATTTGAAAGTGGAATTTATTGCATTTTGATGCATACAAAAAAATAAAAATTAATAAGGAAATAACGGATAGTGCATAGTGTTTTTTTCAACACTGCAAATAATGTGAGCATTTTTTTGTTCCAATTAGATGAAGAAAGTGAAATGCCATTTTTACTGTACCAAAGAATTGTTAAAAGTTCAACATGTGAATTCTCTAATAATAAAGACACTCTCAAAGCTGAGAAATAAGTGGATCCAAAGCTACATAAAACTATTCAAGACATTGAAAAGTTTAGCCAAGAAAGGGATGTTGTTGTCCTAAGGGTTGATGATGGAGCAACTGATCTAAATCTTTAAGTAAAAGATATGAAAAAGAAGCTAGAAGATCATGAAAAGGAATAGAAAGTAAAATTTGAAGGTGCCTTTCATTACACTCGTGTTGTGTAAATAAAAAAGGTCTTAATTGTACATTAATATTGTTTTCTAAAATTAGAGGAAATTGAAACAAAATTTTTAATCTAAGTAGTTCAATTGTGGTAAAGTTTGAAAGTTCCTTTCATTACATTCGTACTCTCTAAATAAGAAAATGTTTTCATTACAACAATTATAGGCTGGAAAACACTGGGTGTTATGAAACCTACAACCCACATACTATTGTAAGAACCTCTACATGTAAGAATCCAATCAGTTAGTCACCACTCAGGTCAATTTGATTAGTTTTATGTATCTCCCACCTACAACTCATCTCCAATCTCTCCACCATTGATCTTAGAACAAGCAAAATTCAATCACTCAAAACCTATTGTGATTTCCAACTTGTGATTAATTTGTGCATTTATTTTTCCATCATATGGGGAAATTGAAATGAAATTTTTACTCTAAGTAAAAGTTTGGTAAAATTTAAAATTTCCTTTCATTACATTTGTACTCTTTAAATAAGATTTGTTTTCATTACAACAACTACAGGTTGGAAAACACTAGGTGTTATGAAACCTGCAACCCACATACTATTGTAAGACCCTCTACATATAACAAACCAATTGGTTATTCACCCCTTAGGTCAATTTGATTAACTTTATGTATCCCTCACTTGCAAATCCTCCCCAATCTCTCCACCCTTGAGCTTAAAACAAACAAAATGCTATCACTCACAATCTATTCTGTTTTCCAAACTGTGATTATTTTGTGCATTTATTTTTTCCATCATATGAGGAAATTGAAATGTAATTTTTACTCTAAGTATCAATTGTGGTAAATTTTAAAATCTCCTTTCATGACATTCATACTCTCTAAATAAGAAAAAAAATTCATTACAACATTTGCAAGCTGGAAAACACTGGGTGTTACAAATTTACAACCCACATGTTTTTGTAAAACCCTCTACAAGTAACAATCCAATTGGTTAGTCATCCCTCAAGTCAACTTGGCTAGTTTTATGTATCCCCCACCTGAAAATCCTCCCCTACTCTCGAACACTTATATTTGAATGTAAAAAAAGAAATAGTTGTCAAAACCCATGGTTTTTTCCAACCTACAATTATTTTGAGCATTTTTTTCTCAATCATATAAATAAATTGAAATACAATTTTACCCTAACTAATAGTTGTAAATTTTCAATGTGCCTTACATTATATTACCTTGACTATTGTGGGAGGGGTAAATAAGTGCTATTCAATCAATGACCACTTTACACAACCCTCTCATGTATACAAACTTTTTCCATTTTGTGAAACTCAATGTCAACAACCCACATTTCTCATTATACAAGGGCACATCACTAGATTTTTGAACATGAAGCCTCTTGAGATCTTGTTGATGCCAACTAGAGCAATAGGTACTAGAATATATGGAATGAAAAAAAAAAATCTCTAAAAACACTTGAAAAGAAGCTGACCAAAGTGAATGAGATAGATAATATATTGGTTGCAGGTTTCATTAACCATCTACTCAAAACTCACCATGTTTTCCAACCTCTAATTGTACTATGCATTCATTTTTGAACATATGAAGAAATTGAAGCAAAATTTTTACTCTAACTAAGACTTGTTATAAATTTTGAAGTTGAATTTAATTGCACTCCTAGGGTGTAAATAACAAAAGGTTTTTCATTACATTCTTATTATTTTGTAAAACTATAGGCTAGAAAATAGTACATGTATTATGAAACCTCCAACCCGTGTACTATTATAAAACCTCTACACGTAAAAAATTAATTGGTTAGTAACCCCTCAAGTCAATTTGAATAGTTTTATGTATCCCCCACCAAAAAATCCTCACTGAGCTCTCCACCCTTGAGCTTAGAAGAAGCAGAATCATATCACTCACAACCCACTATGTTTTCCCAACCTCCAATTATTTTGTGCATTTTTTTTTCTTTCATCATATGAGGAAATTTTTTTAAAAAATTACTCTAAGTAAAAGTTGTGGTAAATTTTGAAGGTTGCTTTCATTAGATTCTTACTCTCTAAATAGAAAAAGGTTTTCATTACAATAATTGTAGGTTGGAAAAAACTAGGTGTTATGAAAATTGTAACCGACATACTATTGTAAAACCCTCTACATGTAACAACCCACAATTTTTGGAAAATTTTGAATTTTTTTACATTTTAAAAATATCTTGAAAAAATGGATATGTTTATTTCATTATAAATATTGATTAAAAAAAAAATTCATAGTTTAGTTGTCAAATTTTGGTCAAAAGATGAACATAAAATTCAATCATAACCCATGTTCTACAATTTAATGATTATAACTTGCACCACATACTATCTCCCTTAATAAGAAAAATATCAAGTTCAAAATACAAACACATTTGAATCCATTTTATCTTTAGGATTCAAGGACTTTTCTCTAATATTGGATTAAAAAATCTCTTATTTTCCACCACCAAAAATAAAGGAAAATTTTCTATTGGGATGCAACATCGTGGTAAAATTTATTAAGGATAGTTTATTTGAACCATTTGAAACATGTTTAAATGGAGCTTTAGATAGGTTTAAACAAGAAATGTTGTCATAATTAGGGCACCAAAAGAGCCTCCAAGTTAGGTACAAGATTGAAGAGAGAAAGTGTCGCATATGTATCTTATGTTGAAGTTTAATACATAATTGTACCTCTTTGATGATGGATTTTTTTCTAAAAAGGATTTCACCATGTTGATCATGAAAGCCTGTGCTTCTCTGAATAGCCTTACAGGAAATTTAGTGAATGGGGGACCTTCTTGCACTTCACTAAATAACCTCCAAGATTTTTAAAGAAGTCAAATCTTTCTTTGTGTTTGGGGAAAGGGAGAAAGAAATGCAGGAATAAAAACTAACTAAGGCGATGCATTGAAAGCTTTTAGAAAATTTCAAAACCCCAATAGGCTCCTATCCCTGATAAAATAAACAAATAATGCTATAGACCCTTCATTGTTGGAAGGAGAACGAGAAACTAAGGCCTATACAGGTATAAAATAGTCATTCATATCCTTCAATGGAAAGCACCCATTAAGATTCTATAGAAAATAGGGAAACCAAGATTGAACAAGATATGTCAGATCCTTATAGAACTAATTTTCCCTAGCAACATAACATGAGATATAACATAAATTCAATAGGAAAATGGAAGAGTATCATAACATAGTTCAATTCCTAAGAGTCTAAGGTAGAAGAACATAAAAGCTAGTAATTGAGAATAAATTAGCAACATTATATACAAAAATAAAATGACACAGAGCATCCAACATGTATGAAATAGACAAAAAAATAAAAAATGCCACATATTCAGAGTCTGATACAATTTTCCTTCTTCTATTGTTTGATCTTATAAAATACAAAATTTTAAGGTCAAATAATAGATCTGAATAGCTATCTTAATATTGATTAAAAAATTTCTTATAAAGCAATCAAATTTCTATAAGAAATCTTCTACACCCTATTCAATCTATCTATCTATCTCTATTTGCTACCACTAGTGCTATTTTCTACCCTTCTCGAGAGGTTACTAGAAATTTCCTTTTATAAGGAAAGGGAAGCATACATGTACATAACACTCTCTACCACCAAAGATAAAACCATAACAAGTGTCATCACAAGACAACCTCAAAATATGATAAAAAATAAGATTTGGTCATGATAATAAAAATCAAGCTACTTCAATAATGGAAATGGGTGCAACAAATTGATGAAATGGACTCCACAAGAGATTCATGAAGATTTCTCTGTTAGAGGGAAGATACAAGGTTGTAAATAATCGATAAAATTTGATATGATCAGTTGTAGGTAGTAATGGTGTCGTCAAAAGGAAGTTGACCCCTAATATTATGAAGGAGAAAAAAATTTTTCCACCTGGTAGCATACACAAAGATATTGTTCTCAATAGTGAAGAAACCCACCCGACGAAAGATGGGAATGTGGCACACTAGCGGGAATTCTTTAAAACTTGTTAGAGAAGCCTGTGGAAAATCCCTATAGGGTGACCACTTGTCTAGCTTCGGGATTGAAAGGAAGATGATACTCTTAAAAGGTTGTGTAGCCAATAAATGGCACCATTGCACACATTATCTCCAAAATTATCTAGTGGCCTCCAAAATGATGCGTCAATGCAACACATGGTGAGGCAAATAAAAAAATCCAAAAAGATAAGAACCTCAAGGCCGAAAGAACAAAGAGAATAGAATTAAACATAATTAAGAGTAAAATTTTCTCCATAGTTTTTGGAAACTCACAAGGGGCCTTCACCTGCGAAGGCATAAACCTAGAGAAATAAAACAACATAAAAAAGATAAAAGAAATCTATGATCCCTAAAAGTTTGAGGAATTCATAATGCATATTTTCCTAGTCCTCACCAGAAGATGAAACCAATGTGTGTAGAATATTGGTGTTGGAATTTCGTCCAACTTGCACGTCTTCATCGCAGTCAAATCCGGCAGTCAAAGTCAGCGTTTACCGCCCTACCGTGTCAACCCAGTCAATGACCTGCGGTATCGTGGTTTCCACCACTCTACCGCAGCCTTGCTTTTCATTCACCACGGTATCATGGTTAAACCACATGCAGCTTCGTTCTTCGTCATCCTGGCGGTTACTGCGGCCACCGTGGTCTCAATAGTCTTCACCGGCAGTAGCACGGTAGTCATCTTCCCTCCCTGCACTGGTGGTTACCACGACCACCGCGATCTAACTTTTAACCGCAGCGGTAGCACGGTAAACCCGTCACGGTCTAAGCTAACAGTTACCACAGCCACCGTGGCTTGCATGAAGACCTCCAGCGGTAGCGCGGTAGTCAACGCCCATTGACTTTTTGCTTTCTCAGTGCAATTGTTAGTGGGATCCACGTCAGCATGAAAGAACGTTTTTGATTGGTTTTTGTGCATTGTATAAGGACTCATATTAAACCTTTTTTCACCGTGCTTAGGACAAAATGTTAAGTCAATAGGACTTTGGTTGGTCGATTATGTGGCTGGCAAGCTTATGAATTTAATGTATTTTTTTTATGTGGGTCATTTTTTTCTATAAGTACTCGACGTATTTTGTAATCGAAAGACAGAAGAATATAATATTATTTTTCTCTCAAGCAGCAAGCTTTTTCATGTTAGTTTATTTTACGTGTTTATTTTTTCTATCTCTGCTTTATCCTTCATGTGGTATCAGAGCTTTATGGTTAAGTTAGAGAAATTATGTAAATCATGGCAGCAAGCACAAGCTTGAGTAATCCTCAAATTCCATAGTTGAATGGAAAGAATTATGATTATTGGTATGTAACAATGAGAGCTTTATTCTGTTCGCAAGACTTATGGGAGTTTGTAGAAAATGGGTTTCTAGAACCTGTAGATGCAGCAGCATACAATGCATTGACACAAGTAGAGAAAGAATTGTTGAAGGATAACAAGAAGAAGGATTCAAAGGCTCACTTCTTTATTCTACAAGGTGTGCATGAGAGTATCTTTCCCAGAATATCAGCCACTACTAAGTCTAAGCAAGCATGGGACATATTACAGATAGCATATCAAGGTGTGGACAAAGTCAAAACTGCAAAGTTACAGATACTGAGAAGAGAGATTGAGACTCTGATTATGAAAGAGAATGAGTCTGTAGATTCATATTTTACTCCGATAATGGGACTGGTAAACCAGATGAGAACACATGGACAGAAACTTGAAGATGTCAAGGTTATAGAGAAGATTCTGAGGAGCTTACCCTCAAGATTTGAGACAATTTCAGTCACAATAGAAGAGACAAAGGATCTCACACAATACTCAGTTGATGAGTTGTATGCTTCACTAATTTCACATGAGCATAGACTAAGCAGAACTGCAAACATGTCATTGGAGCATGCATTCAAGTCACAAGCTTCAATCAACCAAGGAAGAAGCAGAGGTAGATCAAACCACAGAGCAAGAGGAAGAGGTTTCAAAAGAGGTGGAAGAAATAACTAGTCAAGTTCAAGTGGGAGAGGCAGCAGCCCAAACCCATCTCAAAACTTTCCTCAAGGACAAAGGTATGATAAATCTCAGGTCCAATGCCATTATTGTAAAAAGTTTGGTCATTATATGAATGAGTGTAGAAAGAAACAGTATGATACGGGTAAACAAAATGCAATTTTTTCTAGAGAGAGTCAAGATAACAGACCTGATAAGAGTACTATGTTTTTAGCATGTAATGTAGCTCAAGCTAGTGAGAAAGAAGTTTGGTTTTTAGATTCAGGTTGTAGTAATCACATGACAGGGAATTTAGAGTTATTTACAAGTCTAGATGAGAATATCAAGTCAGATGTCACCTTGGGAAATGACAACAAAGTGTCAGTAAAAGGAAAAGGGAATGTTAATATTCTAACTAAACAAGGGGAGCAGAAATATATTTCTGATGTTTACTTTGTACCTGGTCTTAAACACAATTTGATGAGTGTAGGTTAGCTAATTCAAAAGGGTTATAGAGTGTCTTTCAAGGATGGGTTATGCACTATTTTAGACAAATACCCAAGTGGCCAGTTGATTGCAAAAATCCACATGACAAACAATAGAATGTTTCCCTTAAGAATTCAGCCAGCTTTGAGTACAAACTTTGCACAAGAAAAAGAGGAGTCAATTGTTGTTCAAACTGTATTTCAAGAAGAAGTAAGAGATGAGAATTGGCTTTGGCATTTAAGATTCAGTCATTTAAACTTTGGAGGTTTGAATTTGCTTCATAGGAAGAACATGGTAAAGGGAATTCCACTAATTCAAAAACCAGAGAGTGTATGTGAGGGGTGCATATTTGGAAAGCAACATAGAGAGTCTTTCCCAGCAGGGAAATCCAGTAGAGCAAGAGCCCCATTGGAAATAGTTCATTCAGATTTATGTGGTCCAATGCAGACACCTTCAATAGGTGGTAGTTTCTATTTTCTGACATTTATAGATGATTATTCAAGGAAGACATGGGTGTAATTTCTGAAACAGAAGAGTGATGTGTTTGGTTACTTTTGTCAATTTAAATCTTTAGTTGAAAAATAGAGTGGTTGTTTCATCAAAGTTCTGAGAACAGATAGAGGAGGTGAATACATTTCAAGAGAGTTTCTAAATTTCTGCAAAGAACATGGAATACACAAACAATTCACAACAAGATACACACCTCAGCAGAATGGTGTAGCTAAAAGGAAAAACAGAACCATAATGGAGATGGCTAGAAGTATGTTAAAAGCCAAGCACTTGACAAATGAATTTTGGGTTGAAGCTGTATCTTGTGCAGCATACATCATGAATAGATTCCCTACTAAAAGTTTAATGAATATAATTCCTGAAGAAGCATGGACTGGTAAAAAGCACAATGTGTCTCACATGAGAGTTTTTGGTTGTGTTTCATATGCACATGTTCTTGAACAGTTGAAAAGAAAACTTGATAACAAAGGAGAGAAATGTATTTTTGTTGGATACAGTGAAGAATCCAGAGCATACAAGTTATTTAATCCCTCAACCAAGAAAGTAATAATCAGCAAGGATGTTCAATTTGTTGAAGATGAAGCATGGGATGGAAGCAAAGAAAATACAGTCAATGTTACTGTCAATATCCCACAAGATGAGAATGATAATACAGTTCAAACTAATGTTCCAGTAGTTCCAAATCAACCTCAAGCAAGTGGTCAACCATAGACACCAGCAAGCAATACTAGAGCAGCAACAAGAAGTCTGCAGACACCTTCCACAACAAAAATTTCTGGTGCAGGACCCTCAAGTCCCCATTTTGCAGATTCAAGTGATTTATCAAATCCTACTTTGGCTAGCATGAGAAGACAAAAAATCAAAAGCATGACTGATATCTATAATCAGAATGAAGGTGAGAATGATCCACAACAATTTACATTATTTGTTTTTTATTCACAAGCTGAAGATCCTATTCATTATGAGGATGCAATCAAGGAAGAGAAATGGTTAACAACAATGGATGATGAGATAGACTCAATTGAAAATAATTAGACATGGGAGTTGCAAAGTCTTCCAAAAGACAAAGACGTTATTGGTGTAAAATGGATTTATAAGACTAAGTTGAATGCAGATGGAGAAGTGCAGAAGCACAAAGCAAGATTGGTGGTGAAAGGTTATGCACAACAACCTGGAGTAGATTTCAATGAAACATTTGCACCAGTTGCAAGATTAGACACAGTCATAATGCTTTTGGCATTAGCAGCACAAAATAGATGGCTAGTTCACCAGATGGATGTGAAGTCAGCATTCCTCAATGGATATCTGCAAGAGGAAGTCTACATTGAACAGCCACCAGGATATGAAATATCAGGACAAGAAGACAAAGTCTACAAACTGAAAAAGGCACTGTATGGTTTAAAACAAGCCCCAAGAGCATGGTAAAACAGAATTGACAGTTATTTCACAAGCAATGGATTCACCAGATGTGACAGTGAACCCACTTTGTATACCAAAGTGAATGATGAAGGTAAAATTCTGATCATATGCCTGTATGTTGATGATTTGATTTTAACAGGGAATCTGTCAGTTGAGATATTCAAAACAGAAATGAAGAAAGAATTTGACATGACAGACATGGGCATGATGAAATATTTTTTAAGCATTGAGGTAACATAGAACAGAGATGGTATTTTTATTTCATAGTCTAAATATGCAAAGGATGTCTTAAAAAGGTTCAATATGTCAAACTGTAAGTCAGCACCTACTCCAATGGTGACTGGACTGAAATTGAGTAGAGAAGACAAAGGCTCAGAAGTTAATCCAAACTTGTACAAACAGTTAGTAGGAAGTCTAATGTATTTGACAGCCACAAGGCCTGACATTATGTATGCAGTCAGCTTGTTTTCTAGATTCATGGAAACACCAAAGGAGAACCACTGGCAAGCTGGAAAGAGAATTTTGAGGTATCTCAATGCCACTAGAAATTTTGGAATCCAATATTCCAGATCAGAAGATTTTAGACTAACAGGTTATACAGACAGTGATTGTGCTAGAAGTGTAGATGACAGAAAGAGCACCTCAGGGTATGTTTTTCATTTTGGAAGTGGAGTGGTTGCATGGGCTTCAAAGAAACAGCCTATTGTCACTTTATCATCAGCTGAAGCAGAGTATGTTGCAGCCACCAGTGCATCATGTCAAGCAGTATGGATGAGAAGGGTTTTACAAGAAATCCAGAATGAGTAGACAGGGGCAACACAAATTTACTATGACAACAACTCTTCCATTGCATTATCAAAGAACCCTGTATTTCACAAACACAACAAGCACATAGATACTAGATTTCATTTTATCAGGGAGTTGATTTCAGGCGGAGAGATTTCTTTAATTTTTTGCAGGACTGATGAACAACAAGCAGATATCTTCACCAAGGCACTGGGCATGAAGAGTTTCATTTTTCAAAGGGATCGACTTGGACTCCAGAATGGCGTGAGTTGCACTCAAGGGGGAGTGTTGGAATTTCGTCCAACTCACATGTCTTCATCGCAATCAAATCCGACAGTCAAACTCAACGTTTACCACCCTACCGCGTCAACCCAGTCAATGACCTGCGGTATCGCGGTTTCCACTGCTCTACCGCACCCTTGCTTTTCATTCACCATGGTATCGCGGTTAAACCACATGCGGCTTCGTTCTTCGTCATCCTGGCGGTTACCGCGGCCACCACGGTCTCAACAGTCTTCACTGGCGGTAGCGCGGTAGTGATCTTCCCTCCCTGTGCTGGCGGTTACCATGACCACCGTGGTCTAACTTTTAACTGCAGTGGTAGTGCGGTAAACCCATCACGGTCTAATCTAATAGTTATCGCGGCCACTATGGCTTGCATGAAGACCTCCAGCGGTAGCGCGGTAGTCAACGTTCGTTGACTTTTTTGCTTTCTCGGTGCGATTGTTAGTGGGATCCAAGTCAGCATGAAAGGATTTTTTTGATTGGTTTTTGTGCATTGTATAAGGACTCATATTAAACCTTTTTTGATCGTGCTTAGGACAAAATGTTAAGTCGATAGGACTTTGGTTGGTCGATTATGTGGCTGGCAAGCTTATGAATTTAATGTTGTATTTTTTTTATGTGGGTCATTTTTTCTATAAGTACTTGACGTATTTTGTAATCGAAAGACAAAAGAATATAATATTATTTTGCTCTCAAGCAGTAAGCTTTTTCATGTTAGTTTATTTTACGTGTTTATTTTTTCTCTCTGCTTTATCCTTCAATTGGAAGATTGATCCAGGTCGATTATCTCCTTGAAGGAGACTCCTCCCTATTTTGCTTGTGATACTCCAATGTGGAAGTAGAGTTGGGCCAAGGGGAGAAGCATCTTTTCAATCTCTTCATCCATATGTAATGAGCTCAACTTTTGGAGTTCTGACTGGTCCTTTTGTTTGACCTCTAAAGCCTTCCTAAATTGTTCGTCTATCAATACTGCTTCAATAGGCAAGAATGGAGAGGGTAAACCTAATTGGATCAAAGATTTGAAATCCTCTCATTTCGTCAACCTTCCTAGCTAATGCTAGCTGATAATTCTTGCTCCTTTGGGTAGCTTGGCTACACATGATTAACTCATTTACCTTCCTAGAAGTCACTCTTCGGTATAAAATCCCAACGCTCACCAGAGTCTCCTCAGTTGCCTTGTACAAATTAATTACCAAATTTCCCGATTCCTTAAAACAAAGAGTGATTGTTTATAGGATTTGGTTTCATACTGGGCCAACCTTCGTGTTCAACTCCTGTGCAACTTATATAAATCTTAGAGCTAGCTTTAGGCCAACGTTGCAACCTTAATTCATTCCCAATGGGAGGAAAGAAATCCTTGCAGTACCAAAATGAGTTTAGACCTTTGTGCCATGGTTAGTTCCTACTAGAACTGTGACTCCTTAGCCTTTATATTAGGTTTAATTAATCAATATATGTTTGAGCCCTTTGAAGTTCCTTTGTCACTTGATACTAGGTGCTAGCTATTTCTCCTTGCGTCTCATTCCTTTCATTTTTTAATTGCTTGCCTATATGCTTAATTTGGTCTAGAACTTCAAACCATTTGCCTTGCATTTATTTTAGCTCCTTTCTTAGTTCTCCACATCTGTTGTTCTCTCAGCCCAATATGTCAGTCAACTCTTTTTTCTTCTACTTCCATTCCTCTCCAACCTTTTGCATTTCGTATTTTAAACATTATATCAATTTGTACTCATTCTTGATCTCACACATCATCTTTTCCACCTCATACAAAAGCCAATACTTTTGTGTCTAAGTGGCATCAAGTGATGCAACCACTTCTCCTTGCAGATCTTGTGCCTAGCTTAGGAAGGAAATATCTATATCATTTTCCTTTATCTCCACCTAGTTCTTGTCAACTGTTGCCTTTACATTTACCAACTTTGCTTCTGGTTTCCTCAATTTCCTCTCCAGATTCATGTAATCGGTGTATACCACTTTCTACCTAGCTTTGGCAATGCCTATATTGTTGTGGGAAATCACCTCACTCAAGTTCAAACCCATAGTTTGAATCTCATAGTCCTTGTACTATATATCTCTCTATCTTGGAAACTAGCGGCTTCATAGTTGAAATCATCAAGTACCTTCGTTCTTCATCAAAACATGTCTTTGGAACCTTGAGGTGGTCAGATCTACCACAACCTTCACCAATTAGTTCTATTTTCTTTCCCTTTGAGCCTTCCTAGTAAACTCTATTTGGTCTCGGAGGTTATGTAGAGACTCGATACTCTATGCAACAATGAGGACACTAGTAGGGAGGCCACAAATGGTGGCATGGGGTGTGCTTCTAGCCACTTGGTCTTGGGAAGAGGTAAAGGGAAAAGCTATTAGTGAGAAGGGTGAGATGCCTCACAAATATTGAGTAAGGGGTGCAGTGGTTGAAAATAGAGACATAGGCTT
Organism: Sequoiadendron giganteum; assembly: GCA_007115665.2. Taxonomy (NCBI): domain Eukaryota; kingdom Viridiplantae; phylum Streptophyta; class Pinopsida; order Cupressales; family Cupressaceae; genus Sequoiadendron; species Sequoiadendron giganteum. The sequence goes on from CM021104.1 coordinate 667,584,920, forward strand.
GGAAGCATACAATGGTGAGGAAAATTATAACATGGGCAGATCAAAGATTGAAACTTGGGCCTTAGACAAATCAATTAAAGTTTTGACCATAACTACGCTAGAAGACACATGTTTTGTGCATGGGGCTTTGACAAGAGGTTCATTAATAAACATGGCAAGGGGTGTATCAAGGATGAGCAAGTCAGAATTGACCAATGGAGGGTTTTTATTCTAGGATGGAAGGCTTATAGATACTAATGAAGCAGTGGAAGAAAGAACAATAGGTGTAAAACTTACCTGAATTACAGGGGCTGAAGATGCTTGTAGGGTAAAATTCACCTCTTTGTCTTCCTTTTTTGAAGGTTTTTTCCCACCCAATTCTTGGATTCTCCTTCTCTTCATAAAGGGTGTGCTTGTAGCTCCAAACCCTTCAACTAGTGACCTCGATGAACCTTGGGTTCCCTTACTGACTAAACACTTCCTCATAGATCATCGGTTCAGCTTTGATTTTATTAGAATACTAGTAGAAGAGGAGACCTATGACTCCTTTTGTTGTGGAATTTCCTTCTCCTTCTCATTTCCTTTTTTGATTGCCCGGGGTGGCGAGTTAGAACCTTGGACATATTATTGTTCAAGGTCCTGATCAGACCCTTGATTTGAATTAGACTTGATCTCTTTATCATAAATATTTTCAAAATATTCATCAGTGGGGATAACTCCATGCAAGGAGCCTATTTTCCTAATCTCCTGTCGATATCTCTAGAAATAACCTACTTTTCTTTCAGACTGCCCCTTCTTCTTCAATTTTTATTTGATGGTCTTGTCCATTGGAATGTGTGGTCTAAATTTATCCATGACTTGGTAGAATGTGAGCCATCGGGGCCATACAAACGGTATGACATCCAATTTGACGTAGGCATATTTTTTGCCTTCAGTTGGATTTTTCCTTTCTTCCCAATATGATCGCAGCTCATGCTTGAATGATAGGTGTCATTCTAGAATATATTTCCATCTATCGCAGATAAGCCTTAGGCCAAGATAGGCCAATTTTGTGGTCAATATATCATGCTCTTCCCTCTTCACGAGTGTTACTTTACTCTTACCAATGGTGAGGGGGATTACATGAAGTTTTGTATTTTTCTTCTTGGCACCATAGGCATAATACAAAATTGATAATTGTTGATATATTTCTAGGGAAAGTGTCATGGCTGCTACAAATTATTGGTAGCCAGAAAGGCTCTCTTGTAAAACTATGTCATTTGATGAAATTAAAATCTAGGCCAATGAAATAATCAACTGGGTTATGGTGTTTCCTCATTCATTCCAGATACTTAGGAGGGAACCTATGTAGAGGTTACTGGGATAGATCTTGAAGAACCTCATTTAGAAAATACCCAGAAAATGTATAATATTTGCATGTGCTTGAAAGCACATCAGTCCACATTAAAAATATTTTGAAAAAAATTGATCCACTCCAAATGTTGAGCAGAAATTGACTTCTGAAAAACTTAGGGTTTTGGTGCAATATCAAATGTACAAGGAAAGAGGAATAATTGAACTTAAAAGAATGGTTGTACTCCAATTGATGGAGCATCCATTCTACAATTGTCTTGACAAATTTGTACCAACATTTTCCTTTTTCCTTTTTGAGCATAAAGGCCAAACCCATCTGATATTCGAAAACCTCACCATCATGGGTCATGCCATATATGAAGGCCAACGTTGAAAAAATCCTACAAGTATAAATTAATTGACTAAATGCTAAGGGGGAGGTAGGCTCCTCACTGTCAGGTCCGTGACTCGTCTTACTTCTGTAAAATGTTACCTTATCTCTCCTTGACCTCCTGAATTTTTCCATGACCCTCCATGAAAAATGTTCAGCTACCATGTTAGAGGGGATACATAACATATCCCTAATGGCCATGATAGTGATGGTGATTTTTAACTCTCCACCACCGATGACCCCATTTTCCTTAGCCATCTTCTCAACATAAATATCTACTAGCTCCAAGCATGAATGCATGAAAGGTAACACATACTGTGGAATATCACAATGCTAGAGTCTTACTCCAAGGTTCTCAAAATTTCCATCTTGCAACCTAGAAACCCTTCTCTGGAAGGCTCCCTCTCATAGAATTTTTGGGTTGGTACCTTTCGGTCAAAAATATTGTCTACGAAGTCCTTGACCGCATTCAATTAGATGTGGGTTCTAGGCCTTATGACTCTAGTATGAGGAAAACCCGGTTCTTCAAGCATGTGTACATTAGCATAGGAAACATAGTTTGGCTGAGAAAAGGGAATCTCAGTGCCCCTTCCAAAGGATGATTCTTCAATGACCATTATTTTGGCTTTTTGAAATAATTCTACAAAAAATTGCTTCTGCACTTAGAGAATTTTTTCTTTTGCTAAGGGCTCACACTTAGAAAATTTTCTGCTTTAGCTTTTTAATTTTCATTGATGTGTATAGAGTAAATGGATGGTTGTTATTACTGGCCTTTTGATTGCTACTAGCGAAGGAAATATGTGCAGAATAAACACTTGTATTCTTGAGAAGTATAACCTTCACTTTGGGAAGGGAATTAAGTACATTTCTTACACCATTTTTAGAGGAAAACCTTGAGAAATAGGAGACGTACATAATTAGAAAAGATGTCTGCTAGGTCCTTCCTCCATATGAACTTGGTGTTGAAGTGAATTTTGGTGTAGAATGGCTCACTGCCTTTGAGCATTTGGTGTACAACTCTAGCAGAGTGATGGTAAATGTCGATGACTGAACCTTGGTCAATTTTTATGGAGCCATGTGATGAAGACCCTGCTACTATAAGCCCAAAACTTTGAATATATCACCATGTTTTATGCTTTATATAGCCCAGAGGTTAAAACTCATGCTACCATGAGCTACCATATCTATCATTTTGGTTATAGTGATGGATATAATTTTTTGTCTTCTTTTGAAAAGAATATTTGTGTACTTTCTTCTCTAAGCTCGCAAGCTCCCTCGAAAATAGCCCTTAATGCTTCAAACTATATGTAATTTTGTCTTATAAATACAATATAGTCTTTCATCATTTTTGCACTTGTTTTATTCACAAAAAAGCTTATTTACAAAAAAATTATACATATGGTATATAAAGTGTAAAAATTTAAGAACTATGAACCCTTAATTAAATGGTTTCAAATGAAATACCATTTACTGATATCCCCATGACATTCCTATTCATATCTTTGAGTTCATATGTGTTATTGGCTTTGCATTTATAAATACAGAAGGAACCCTTCGACAAAGAGTTGAATTTAGCATGTTGGCCTAGTTTAGTAGCTTGTTCATCAAATTTTATGACCATGCTCCCCTCCTTGAATCACGGGTCAAAGGCCTTTTTGTCAAACCACCGCTTGACAACTTGTTGGCATTTTATCATGACATCAATTTTTTTTCTCTTTTCTCCTGAAGGCTTAGTAGTTTGGCTAGCCTTACTTCCATTCCATCACTTTCCTCAACCTCCAGAGACTTCAATAGTTGAAGTGCTAGAATCTCCATTGAGATGGGTAGGACCACCTGCTTCCCAATACTAGTTCAAAGGGAAAAGCCTTTAATATTTTCTTCAGGATGATGTAGTCTTCCCATAAAGCTATCGATAGTTCCTTGTGCCATTCTTTCTAGTGTTTTGAACCAATACACTTTATTAGCCGAATCAATTTTTTGTTGGTTGATTCTACTAGTCAATTCACCTATGGATAATAATTTGAAGAAGACCTCAGGAAGAATTTGTGCTTGAGAGAAAAATATAACATCCCAGATCCTACAAAGGCTCATGCATTGTTTGAGATGATGGTTTTAGGGGAATCAAACCTCGATACTAGCTCTTCAAGGAATTTGATGATCTCAAATTTGGTAGCATTCTTTAGACGAGTCATCTCTATCCACCTCTTAAAATAGTCTATGGTCATTAAGATCCATTTATATCTTGAGATGTAGATGGTATTGATCATCCTGACAAAATCCAACCTCCATTGTGTGAAGGGTTCCTCAACCATGATCAGGTTTAAAGGCATAGCTGAGTTCTTCTGCTTGCTGACATAAAACTATTACTAAGAGCACTTTATCACTAGATCACGGGCTTCATTAAATAGGATGGGCCAATAATACCTTTCCCACGTGATATTTAAAGTGGTTGTTTTGGTAGAGGATTTTTCACCTTACGGGATACTATGGAATTCACTCGAAATTCTCTCATCTTTTACCTTGTCCACACAGTAGAGGAGGACTCCATCGAAATTACTTTTAAACAAAAGGCCTTTGATTAGTACATACTTGGTGCCTTGAAGTCTATAGTATCTCCTCTTGTGTGTTAGGATATCAAGTAGGTATTTATGGATTTGCATGAATCTTATCTAATTAACCACCTAGGACTCATCTGACTCGAATTGGTTCGTGAAGACCTGGTCAGTCTCTTTGGCCCTTGCCTCGGGTGAGCTCTTGGGTGAGATACTCAGACAAGCCTCTTCCCTTGACTAGCTTTGTGGGCTAGATATCTATATCATTTTTTAGGATCTTGGTGATCCAATTAGCTCTTTTTTGGTGATCTCTCCCTCTATTATATACTCCCTTACACTGGGATAAGCGATGAGGTATGTAATCTTACTAGCTGAGACCAAGTGTTAGGATTTTTTAAGGCTCTTTACTATCACAAAGGCTTGTTTCTCTACAAAATTGTATCTGGTTTCATACCCCTTTAAATTCCTTGAATGGAAAGTGATGGGGTGTTCTTTGCTCCCCTCCTCATCCTTCTATGTAATCAGAAAGTCTATGCTATGTTTGCCACTATAGACATACAATACAAAGTTCTTAAAAAAAATTGGGTTTTCTAACATCGGAGCTATGGAAATGGCTACCTTTATCTTTTTTTCCTTCTTGATTCCACTTGAAAGCTAGGCGTTTCTTCAACATTAGCATAATAGGCCTCACAATTCCTATGAAATTCGAGATAAACCTACTAGAAAATTTGATCTTTCCTAAGAAAGATTGCAATCTCTTTTGATTACCTGGTAGTGGTAGTTCCATTATATCTTTCATCCTCTCGGGGTCGATGGCTATCCCCCCTTGGAGACCTCGAAGCAATGAAACTTTCCTTTTGGCACATTGAATACACATTTTTAAGGATTGAAGGAAACCCCAAACTGTTGATAGCTTTGAAAGACCTTTTCTAGGTGATCAAACGACTCACCCTTAGATTTCAAAAATATGATCAAGTCATCCAAATAGATAAGAATGATCTTATTGATCAAATTGTTGAATGCAACATCCATCGTGCATTGAAAGGTGGTGTGGCAACAAAAATTGTACTCCCTTCTTGGAGATAGTACAATTCCTTGCCTAATTTGGACCTATTTTGGTACCCATAAATTAATTTCCCTTTAAATCATCATTAATAGGCCCCTAAGACCCATTATTTCAGATCTTGAAGCTTATTTCAATTGAAAACATGACAAAATCATATAAAACATCAAAAATCCCAAAAAACCACCCCAAAAATGTAGTGTGGGACTCATTCGCCACCTTGGTCCAATGAGTCCCCCTAGGTGTAACCAATTCGCCACTTTGGGTGAATGAGTCCCATTTGGGGATTTTTTTTGTTTTGAGTAAAAAAATCAACTTATTCAAAATTTTGGTTGATTTCAGCCTTTGAGGTTTGAATAATAGTAAATTCAGTGTTAGTGCCTATTTAAGCAATCTTCTATGTCATTGTTTCACACTAAGCAATCTAGGCAAGCATTCTCAAGAGAAAATTTTAGGATCCGAGCATTCAAGAGTCTTCACAAGAGCATTCAAGTTCCAAAAGAAATTAAAGTTACAGTCTTGGAGGATCGTTAAATTGTTTTTGTAGGTCTTCAATATCACTTTCATTCAAGATCTATCATTGTCAAGGGTTGATCATGGTTTTCTATGGTGAATCATGATGGATTCTAGGTTGGGGAGATGTAACTAGCCATCAAGCCAAGACTAATGACTTGTTTCTTAAGTGATTCCATCCTCCATTATCACTCTACATTCAGCCTAAGGAAGGTACAAGAATTATTAGGGCTCATTTGGGTGATTAGAGATCTCTCAAAGTGAGTCATTCATTGTCATATTTCATTCATGCATCTCATTCTTACACATTAGAATAGGGTTGCATTATGTTTTAGATTTCCTAGTCTTTGACACACTTAACACTAGGGTTTTTGTTCATATTTGCATTCAAGTGCTATTGTTTCTATCAAGGTTTAATTACCAAACTAGGGGTTTGATCGAGGAAAATCCCTCACAATTTGTTGGAGTGAAACTACACTGAGAGCGGGGGGGTGAATCAGTGTTTGAACCTTCTTAAACAAATTTAAACTGAACCTAAAAAGAGACACACATATGTTCTCGTTTTAATGATAGTGTCATTCATGTAATTGAATGCAATCATACAAATTGAAAATGAGTAATGTAACATTGCATTTTAAAGCAGAAAAGTACTGAAGCAAAAGAGACACAGAGACACAAGATATGACGAGTGGAAAACCCTCCTGGGGTAGAAAAACCACTCCTAAACCTGCTGCCTTTTTCAGGCTTTCATTTCAATAATTTATTTTGACAAAGCCTCAAAGGCTGATTTCTAAGCACCAACTCAAGAAGCACCAACCCCTCTATTTAGAGACACCAATCTCTCTATTTAGAGACACCAATATCAAGGAGCACCAACCCCTTTCCTGATTTTTATAGAATATACAATAGTACAGAGGATTTCTCTGTTTCACTTGATTTCTATCAAGTGCCTCTTGACAGACAAAACATAGAATTTTCAAAAGTCAGAATTGACTCTTCAGAATTCCATGCATTATCTAATCTCGATGCATCTTGAGGAAAATCCTATCTCTATTACAATATAGTCTCATCAAACTATATTTCAATCATACATACTTTCTTTCTTTTTCACTCTTTTTGATTTTCAATATTTTCTCATACAGTTAACTACCAATCTGAATACACACTGTGTTTTCGAATTTTTCAGCATCATCACACAAATAGACTTCCAGAGCCCTTTATAGTAATACCCCTATTTTTCATTTTTGGTATTCTGACATCATTGAACCCTAAACCACTGGTTTTTCCTTTTTCAAAAAGAAGGACATTACTCTTCAGAAGTATTACAACTGTTACTCAAAAATTTACATACCAGAAGGTTATTGCAAGGTTGTATTTGAGGTTTCATAATAACTATCAGAGCAGATCTGATGTAACAGTGATCACACGAGAGAGATTTTTTTCTTTCTGTTGAAGATAGGATAACAATGACCAAGAATAGAAGAGTGATTGAGCAAGTCTTCACCAGAAGCCTGTACATGCAGAGCTTAAACAAAAATGGCATAAGATCTATAATAAACCAATTCTTCAACTACCATGCAGAAGAAAAATGCTTATTCCTTATTAGCCTTATCAGAGAAGGTAATGATTTTGTAAAGATAAAATAGATGAATACTTGTGAGGACCAAAAAAGAATTTTCATAAGCGATTTACCAGAACTGTAGAGTAGCTGAGCAACCCGAGCCACATTTCTATTTCGAGTATTCACCCGATGCCAAGAACCTGACAAGAGAAATGACCATAGTGATGGTCTTTCAAGCTTCTCCATTCACTGTCCAAGAGTTCCAGAAAAACAACAGTCGAATTCACAATGAAATGGTCAAGAGAGAGATTCCATGGAGGCGACAAGATCAGGGTTTCAAACCCTCGAACAACAGCATAACGACTTGCCCTAATTTCCATATGAAATCCTTTGCAAAAAAATGATAGCTTTTGGAGTCCGAGAGGACTAACATTAAAAATTCAAGATCACATAACATACTTTGGAAACCGAGAAAGATCTGACATTTTATGCCTTACTACACTACCGTGGCTTCCATTTTACCATCTTATGGTACAGCGGTAACAAGCTTTCAAACCGCTAACAGTTTCACCGCATTACCACGGTTCCTTTTCTGTCTACCTACGATATGGCGGTAGTGGTTTACTAACTGCTAGCATCTTCCACCGCACTACCGTGGTTAACATTCAAGCTGCCTGCGGTATAGCGGTAGCGGTTTACTACTGCTAACATCTTCCACCGTGCTACCACGGTTAACGTTCTGACAGCCCGCGGTATAGCGGTAACTGTTTGGCTTGTCACTGGCGATTACCACCACGTTACCACGACTTCCATCCTGACTGCCCGTGGTATAGCGGTAACAGTCTTGTTAGCCGCTGGCGGTTTACACCGCGTTACCACGATTGCTCTCTTAGCAGTCTGCGATACTGCGGTAAGACTTTATACGCGTAGTGTTACCGAAATAGAAAGATATGCCATGATGTCGGCTTTTAAGGTAAGTCAATATTGGACATTTTGACTTTGTAAATGCACATAGGAGATACGATTAATTCCTTTTAACCAATAATGATTTTTCATCATATTTAAATCCAATGCCTTAAATTTTGCAATGTAGCATACTTTCCAAAGCTTTGTGAAGTATAATAAAGGCTAATCTCATTAAGAGTTCAGACTTCCATTAGCACAAAAATGATCACCTTATTATTCTGAGAAACAAGCTGCACCATGTGAACCATTAACAATTTCAGGATGCAAGAGCATGATCAAGCCACACTATAACAACCTATATAGAACTCAATAGGCACTTGTAATCTACACATGAACCCAAGATATCAGAGCCACTTAATATAATATAATCAATGAAGTAAATGAGCCAATCAAAATATGAATCAAACCATCAAGATGCCAGATAACCATAGGATGACATCAAGGAAAAAATAGCATAAGAGGGATTCAACAAACTCCCCCTTTGTCCTTGATGGAAAAACTGAGCCACCAAAACAAAGATAAAGAACTGTAACCAGATGCTCAAAAATCTCCCCCTTTTTGACACAAGGATAAAGGGAGACCAACCAATGATAATCCAGAACCAACTGTGACATGCCATTAAACTATATAAAGAACCTTTAAGCAGCAAAGTATAATCTACAGGAAGAGTTAACCAACTCCCCCTATCACCAAGATAGACTGATTAAGATAACAAAGATTGAGAGACCACTCCCAATCGAGACTGAAGTCTCTCAAAGACATCTTTGGCCAAAGGTTTTGTAAAAATTTCAGAAACCTAAGCTTGTGTAGGAACATATTGCATAGATACCTCATTAGCCAACATCTTTTCATGAAGAAAATGAAACTTTATAGCTATGTGTTTAGTTCGAGAGTGCATAACTGGATTTTTTGAGATATTTATTGCACTAGTATTGTCACATAGAATATTAATTGGTTTTGGAATTTTAATACCCTTATCTGATAATGTCTGTGACATCCAAATTACCTGAGTGCAGCAAGAAGTGGCAGCTATATATTCTGCTTCAGTAGTGGATAGAGAGACAGATTCTTGTTTTTTGTTGTGCCAAGCCACTAAACGATCACCAAGAAAGAAAGTAGCACCACTAGTGTTTTTCCTGTCATCTAGACATCCTGCCCAGTCAGAATCAATATAAGCTATTAAAGAGAAGTCATTGTTTCTGGGATACCAAAGACCATAATCTATTGTTCCTTGCACGTACTTAAGAATTCTTCTCACAGCATTGATGTGGGATTCTTTAGGAGCAGATTGAAAATGAGCAACCATGCAAACAACTTGCATTATGTCAGGTCTTGAGGCTGTTAAATACAATAGGCTACCTATCATAGACCTATAATTAGTTGAGTTTATTGCAGGGGAGTCATCAACTTTGCTGAGTTTACAGCCAGTAGCCATTGGGGTGCTTACTGGATGACTTTCATCCATTTTAAACCTTTTTAGCATTTCTTTTGCATATCTTGTTTGAGATAGAAAGATGCCAGAGTCAAGTTGTGAAATCTGAAGACCTAAGAAAAATGACAGTTCTCCTAACATTGACATTTCAAATTCAGATTCCATGATTTGTGAGAATATTTTGCTCAAGGCAACATTGTTGCAACCAAAAATGGTGTCATCAACATAAATTTCAACAACAAGAATATCAGGTCCTTCAATTTTAACGTACAGATTGCTATCAACTCCTCCTCTAATGAACTCTTTTGATAGTAAATGATTGTCCAATCTAGAGTACCAAGCTCTAGGAGCTTGTTTTAGGCCATATAGAGCCTTTTTCAGCCTATAGACATGATTTGGTTTGTTTTTACATATAAACTCTTCAGGCTACTCTATGTAAACTTCTTCTTCTAAGTATCCATTTAAAAAGGCAGTCTTTACATCCATCTGATATATAGTGAAATTTTTGAAAATAGAATATGCTAAGAAAATTCTAATGGATTCAAGCCTAGCAACAGGAGCAAAAGTTTCACTGAAATCAATACCTTCTTGCTAAGCATATCCTTTGCAGACATATCTAGCCTTGTTACGAACAACCTGACCATTTTCATCATGTTTGTTTCTAAAGATCCACTTTCCACCTATGACATTTTTGTCATTTGGTCTTGGGACTAGATCCCAAGTCTGATTTTTCACAATTTGGTTGATTTCTTCCTGCATTGCATTCAACCAGCATTCATCTGTTAGAGCATCATCAAAAATTTTGGGCTCAAACTGGGTGATCAAACAAAATGCAGTAAGCTCAGCTATGTGAGCTTTTTCATCAAGGTTAACAGGTTTTTTCCTTGTTTGAACTCCTACAGATCTATCTCCTATAATCAAATCCTTTGGATGATTTCTAGCAAGAGATTTTGATGTAACTTTGGGTTCACATTTTTCTGTGTTGATTTCAGCATCTTCAAATTGTGCTTCAGCAAGTTTAGGGCTTGCTGGTTTGGGTTCAGGCTTTGCAGTTTCAAAGCTCTTTGTGATTATATCAAGCTCAAATTCATCCTCTTCATCATCCTGTAAAGGTTCAGCATCTAACAGAGGATTTTCATCAAATTTAGCATTGACAGATTCAACAATTTTGTTCAGCCTATTGTTAAAGCATTTATAGGCTTTGCTGTGTGTAGAGTATCCTAAAAAGATACCTTCATCTGTTTTAGATTGGAAACTGCCTAAGTTTTCGTCATCTCTTTTGATAAAGCACTTGCAGCCAAATATTCTAAAATACTTAATTTGGGTAGATTTTCCATACCACAGTTCATATGGAGTGAAATTTGATTTCACTCTGATCTGTAATCTATTCAAAATATAGACAGCTATATGAACAACTTCTTTCCAGTACATATTTGCCAGATTTGCTTGATTCAGCATGGTTCTTGCCATCTCTTTGATAGTCCTGTTCTTTCGCTCAACTACCCTATTTTGCTGGGGTGTCCTAGCAACAACATACTATCGTTTTATGCCATGTTTGTCACAGTAGTCTATGAATTCTTGTGAGGTGAATTCACCACCTTTGTCAGATCTTAAACACTTCAGTTTTAAGTTTGTTTCTCTTTCTACCAATTTTCTATAAACTTTAAAGCATTCAAAAGCTTCTAATTTATTTTTGAGAAACGTAACCCATACCATGCGAGAGTAGTCATCAACAAATAGCATGAAGTATTTCTCACCATTTATGGATCTAGTCCTCGTAGGACCACATAAATCAGTATGAAAAATTTGCAGAGGCTTTGTAAAAAAGTGTTCCTTGGACTTAAAGCTTACCTTGGTTTGCTTTCCTTTTAGACACTCTTTACAAATAGCTTTGTTAGGTTTTCTAAGAGAGGGCAGACCTCTTACATTTTGATTTTTTCCAATTCGGACCATATTGTCAAAATTAATGTGGCCTAGTCTCTTGTGCCACAACTAGCTTTCTTCAACCTGACTCATTAAGCATATACCCTAGTTGTTCTCATGTCCAGAGGTGTCTAGTAAGTTGTAGACATTTCCTTTAGTCCTCCTTCCAGCAGCAATAGCTTTACCTGATTGGTTTTTGATTTCACATCCTTGTGAAGTGAACAGGACTTGATAGCCACTGTCACATATTTGACTGACACTCAGAAGGTTGTGTTTTAACCCTTCTACATAATAAACATTTGAGATTGGAGTGTCTTCATTTAGCAACAAAGAACCTTTTCCTTTGGTCTGAATTCCAGAGTTGTCTCTGAACTTTACATACCCCCCAACATAGTCTTCTAGATTTGTATTTTTTTCTTTATTACCGGTCATGTGGTTTGAACAACCACTATCTAGGACCCATAGGTCCTTCTTCTTAGAGTGGAAAGTAGTTTGAACAAGCATAGTCTGTTCAATGTTGTTTACTGCTTTGGGTTTCCAAACTTTGATGGTTTTCAGCTGTTTATTTTGTTGATCATCATTGCATTGCTTTGCTGAATGACCCAAAGATTTGCAAGTAAAACATCTAATCTATCTTGCAAAACCATGATTCTGCCTAACACCAAATCTAGGAGTTCTAGCATTCACAAAACTGCAAGAATTTACTTTGTGACTAAACATATTGTAGAAGTAGCAATACCCATAAAAGAGAGGGTAGGAGTTGTAAGCCATTCTATTTCTCCTTAAAGGATGAATGTGATCCTTGACAAACTCAGAATGTTTGTGTTCAGGTTTTTTATTTTCAATAGTAGTATTGTTCTTCTCACTGTCATTTGAGCATTCACCTTTAACAAAGCCAATGCCAGTTTTGTATTTGTTTAATTTTTGTTTACTAAGCATGTCATTCAGTTTAAGAGTGCTTTCATACTTTTTGATATTCTTCCTGAGATCTACAATCTCATGTTCAAGATTCTGAATTTCTTGATCTTTGGAACTTATGTCAATGCGAAGACAATCTTCAACTCTTTTGGATTCTTCTAGTTGAGTTTTTAGAGAAATTATCTCAAGATTAATGAGCTGCTCTTTTGAGTTGTCTTGAACAACATTCTATTCTTGAGCATGCAATTGTTTCTTAAGTTTTCTCAGCTCTTTTAGAGCACATCTCAGTTCTCCTTCATAGTCCACTTCACCTTCTTCAGCATCATTGTTGTTTGTTTCATCTTGCTGAACGATTTCAGCCATGAAGAGATTTTCATCCTCTTCATCTAGAGAGTCATTAGATTCAGAATCTGTTTCATTTTTTCTTAACAGACTTTTCTTCTTTTTGAAGTTAAATTTTTGTTTGGGTCTGTAGGCCTTTTTCTTGTCAAACTTCTCAGATTTCTCGTTTTCACTGTTTGTGTCACCATAGGGACACTTTGTAGCAAAGTGACTTATCTTGCCACAGTTAAAGCATTTGAAGGGAAGCTTTCCCTTATACTTTCGAGAACCCTTTTTGAGTTTTCTTACAAAATGGGATTCTTTAGAATCAAAAAATTTTGATTCAGAAAGCTCATCTCTTTCTTTCCTCTCAACATTAAATGCTTCTTCTTTTGTAGAGGTGTTGTTTTTACTGATCCTCATTTAATAGGCAGTCCAAGTGCCTTGTAAACTGTCAAGGGTAAGGCTTATTTTAGTTGAAAACTTGACAAACTCATATAAAACATCAAAAATCCCAAAAAACCACCCCAAAAATGTAGTGTGGGACTCATTCGCCACCTTGGTCCAATGAGTCCCCCTAGGTGCAACCAATTCGCCACTTTGGGTGAATGAGCCCCATTTGGGGATTTTTTTTGTTTTGAGCAGAAAAATCACCTTATTCAAAATTTTGGTTGATTTCAGCCTTTGAGGTTTGAATAATAGTAAATTCGGTGTTAGTGCCTATTTAAGCAATCTTCTAAGTCATTGTTTCACACTAAGCAATCTAGGAAAGCATTCTCAAGAGAAAATTTTAGGATCCGAGCATTCAAGAGTCTTCACAAGAGCAGTCAAGTTCCAAAAGAAAGTAATTACAGTCTTGGAGGATCATTAAATTGTTTTTGCAGGTCTTCAATATCACTTTCATTCAAGATCTATCATTGTCAAGGGTTGATCATGGTTGTCTATGGTGAATCATGATGGATTCTAGGTTGGGGAGATGTAACTAGCCATCAAGCCAAGACTAATGACTTGTTTCTTAAGTGATTCCATCCTCCATTATCACTCTACATTCAGCCTAAGGAAGGTATACAAGAATTATTAGGGCTCATTTGGGTGATTAGAGATCTCTCAAAGTGAGTCATTCATTGTCATATTTCATTCATGCATCTCATTCTTACACATTAGAATAGGGTTGCATTATGTTTTAGATTTCCTAGTCTTTGACACACTTAACACTAGGGTTTTTGTTCATATTTGCATTCAAGTGTTATTGTTTCTATCAAGGTTTAATTACCAACCTAGGGGTTTGATCGAGGCAAATCCCCCACAATTACACTGAGAGGTGGGGGGGTGAATTAGTGTTTGAACCTTCTTAAACAAATTTAAACTGAAGCTGAAAAGAGACATACATATGTTCTCGTTTTAATGATAGTGTCATTCATGTAATTGAATGCAATCATACAAATTGAAAATGAGTAATGTAACATTGCATTTTAATGCAGAAAAGTACTGAAGCAAAAGAGACACAGAGACACAAGATATGATGAGTGGAAAACCCTCCTGGGGTAGAAAAACCACTCCTAAACCTGCTGCCTTTTTTAGGCTTTCATTTCAATAATTTATTTTGACAAAGCCTCAAAGGCTGATTTCTAAGCACCAACTCAAGGAGCACCAACCCCTTTGTTTAGAGACACCAATCTCTCTATTTAGAGACACCAATCTCAAGGAGCACCAACCCCTTTCCTAATTTTTATAGAATATACAATAGTACAGAGGATTTCTCTGTTTCACTTGATTTCTATCAAGTGCCTCTTGACAGACAAAACATAGAATTTTCAAAAGTCAGAATTGACTCTTCAGAATTCCATGCATTATCTAATCTCGATGCATCTTGAGGAAAATCCTATCTCTGTTACAATATAGTCTCATCAAACATTTTTTCAATCATACCTACTTTCTTTCTTTTTCACTCTTTTTGATTTTCAATATTTTCTTATATAGTTAACTACCAATCTGAATACACACTATGTTTTCTAGTTTTTCAGCATCATCACACAAATAGACTTCCAGAGCCCTTTATAGTAATACCCCTATTTTTCATTTTTGGTATTCTGACATCATTGAACCCTAAACCACTGGTTTTTCCTTTTTTTTTAAAAAGGACATTACTCTTCGGAAGTATTACAACTGTTACTCAAAAATTTACATACCAGAAGGTTATTTCAAGGTTGTATTTGAGGTTTCATAATAACTGTCAGAGCAGATCTGATGTAACAGTGATCACACGAGAGAGATTTTTTTCTTTCTGTTGAAGATAGGATAACAATGACCAAGAATAGAAGAGTGACTGAGCAAGTCTTCACCAGAAGCCTATACATGCAGAGCTTAAACAAAAATGGCATAAGATCTATAATAAACCAATTCTTCAACTGCGATGTAGAAGCAAAATGCTTATTCCTTATTAGCCTTATTAAAGAAGGTAACGGTTCTGTAAAGATAAAATAGATGAATACCTATGAGGACCAAAAAAGAATTTTCATAAGCGATTTACCAGAACTATAGAGTAGCTGAGCAACCCGAGCCACATTTCTATTTTGAGTATTCACCTGATGCCAAGAACCTGACAAAAGAAACGACCATAGTGATGGTCTTTCAAGCTTCTCCATTCGCTGTCCAAGAGTTGCAGAAAAACAACAGTTGAATTCATAGTGAAACAGTCGAGAGAGAGATTCCATGGAGGCGACAAGATTAGGGTTTCAAACCCTCAAACAACAGCATAACGATTTGCCCTAATTTCCATATGAAATCCTTTGCAAAAAAATGATAGCTTTTGGAGTCCGAGAGGACTAACATTAAACATTGGAGATCACATAACATACTTTGGAAACCGAGAAAGATCTGACATTTTATGCCTTACCGCACTACCGTGGCTTCCATTTTACCATCCTACGATACAGCGGTAACAAGCTTTCAAACCGCTAACAGTTTCACCACGTTACCGCGGTTCCCTTTCTGTCTACCTGCGGTATGGCGGTAGCGGTTTACTAACCGCTAGCATCTTCCACCGTGCTACCGCAGTTAACATTCAAGCTGCCTGCAGTATAGCGGTAGCGGTTTACTAACCGCTAACATCTTCCACCGCGCTACCACAGTTAACATTCTGATAGCCCGCAGTATAGTGGTAACTGTCTGGCTTGTCGCTGGTGGTTACTACCGCATTACCGCGGCTTCCATCCTGACTGCCTGCAGTATAGCGGTAACATTCTTGATAGCCACTGGCGGTTTACACCGTGTTACCACGGTTGCTCTCTTAGCAGTCTGCAGTATCGTGGTAAGACTTTATACGTGTAGTGTTACCGAAATAGAAAGATATGCCATGATGTCGGCTTTTAAGGTAAGTCAATATTGGACATTTTGACTTTGTAAATGCACATAGGAGATACGATTAATTCCTTTTAACCAATAATTATTTTTCGTCATATTTAAATCCGATGCCATAAATTTTGCAATGTAGCATACTTTCCAAAGCTTTGTGAAGTATAATAAAGGCTAATCTCATTAAGAGTTCAGACTTCCATTAGCACAAAAATGATCACCTTATTATTCTGAGAAACAAGCTGCACCATGTGAACCATTAACAATTTCAGGATGCAAGAGCCTGATGAAGCCACACTGTAACAACTTGTATAGAACTCAACAGGCACTTGCAATCTGCATATGAACCCAAGATATCAAAGCCACTTAATATAATATAATCAATGAAGTAAATGAGCCAATCAAAATATGAATCAAACCATCAAGATGCCAGATAACCATAGGATGACATCAAGGATTAAATAGCATAAGAGGGATTCAACACAAGTAAAATCAAGTTTATATTATATTTTGTAGGTATTTTTGTAGATTCAAATCTGGAAGTCAATTTAGGAGAAAGGGGCAGGTGTTGAAGTGTAGACCTGAACTTCAAATTCCCGAAAAAGAGAAATAGGACTGATTCACTAGAAGTGGAGAATGAGTCCCACTACATATGATTTTTAGATATTTTTGCAGATTTAGATACCCTTTTTCCAAAAATCAGTTCTTGTGTAGAAACCTAGATTTTGGACTGGTTCACCCAGCTTGGTGAATGAGTCCCTATCAGCATTAAATTCAAATTTTCCAATGTTTCTAAGCCTCATTCATCCATCTTCATATTTTTAGGTGCACATATTCCATCTTGTAGATTCTATTCTATTTTTATTACTTTTCTAGGTCATTTAGTGAAATATTTCATTGAATTAGGGTTTAGTATTACATCTTGCATTGCATATGTCTTTCCAATTCATAAATTGGTGGTGTACCCCTCATTAGTTTACATTCAGCCCCTAGCACAACCCTATTACAAGATCTCTTTCTCCTTTACATTGAGATCTCATAGGGTCATCCTTTAGTGAGATAATTGGAAAGTGGGTGTACTTTATGTCCTAAACCATACAAAAGCATCCTCCCACGACATTTTTCAGTTGTTTCATTTTGTTGAACTTGAATTTAGAACATCATAATTTTGATTTGGAGTGCATCATCATCCTGAATCTTACTTGCATTAATATTGTGTTAGGGTTTCTAAATTCGCATTAGTGAAAGTTCATATAGAGCTTGTATTTTTGCATCTCATTTTAATTTAAATTCATACAAAATCTATAGCTGCACTTAGGATTTAGATAATACAGCATAAATAGTACAAAAATTCATTAATTTAAAAAAAAAAAAAATTGAAAAAAAATCCCCATTGGGACTTATTCGCCACCTTGGGTGAATTAGTCCCATTGTAGATTCTGAACTACATTTTATAGAGTTAAATTCCCTATTTCAAAGCTTTTGTTTTCTATCAAAACTTTTATGTTTTAGTTTGCATACATTTTGTTACTTTCTCACCAAAAATTGTATACCTTTGAAGAAAAGGAAATTTTTGTGCCCGTTTTGGTCCCACTTTAAGTCCTCTTTCACCAATTTTCACCCTAAAACAACATTTATAGGCCTCTAAGATTGTTAATTTTGACTTAGAGGCCTGATACACCCAAGGGATCACTCAATCCCTGAAAAAACACATCAAAACGATTTAAGAAGTATATTTCCCACTTAAAAATCCCTTAGTGGGACTAGGTCACCCAAGTTGGCGACCTAGTCCTTTTTGTGGATTTTTCAAGTTTTAAGCGGGAAAATCAATAGTTAACCAAAAATACCTGATGGGTGTTGGCTTCTTAGGTCAAAATTCTTGACAATTAGGTCATGTTGCTTATATATACTTTTTTTTAGGTCATTTTTCCCCTCTTCTAGCTCATTTTTCACTTTCTTGCTCATTTTTCACACTCAACTCTAAAAATCAAGTTCCAAACATCTTCCTCAAGAAGATTCATCTCACACACAACAAAAGTTGAAGATTTGGATAGACACACTAGGGATTTTTGTAGGTCTTGAAGCTCACTTCACATCCAAGATCACACATTGACAAGGTTGAAGATAGATGCCTATGGAGATCCATGGAGAAATCTAGGTTGAGGAGGTGCAACTAGCCACCAAACCATTCCTAAAGACTAATTTCAAAGTGCCTCCATCTTCTAGCTTCAACCCACTTGCAGATTTGACGTTTGCATCCCATTTACATTCCTTGTTGTTTTCATTTGCAATGTTGTAAGATTTCTAGGGTTTAGAGTCTTGCATCATTTCAAATCTATTGCATACATCTTATTCTAGCACAATAGAATAGGGTTTAGCTTTGTTACAGGTTTTCCTAGTTCTAGACACACTTAGGGCTAGGGTTTATGCAGATTTCCATTTCAATTCAAGTTTGAATACAAACTAGAAGTTTGAATACAAACTAGCTGTTTGACCAAGGAATATCGCACATTAGAAACACAAATAAATTCTATTTTGCAGTTTATTTTGTAGGTTTTGGACAAGATTCCCGCGGAGAAGTAGAACATAAAAATAAGGCACCTGAGTCCATTTTCAGTTTACCAGAAAAGTAGAAAGGGACTAGGTCACCCATAATGGCAACCTAGTCCCATTGAGGCTTTCTGGCATTGAAAGTTTGAGATTCGGGGACCCTTTTGGCAGAAATGACTCTTGGAGTAGATTTCCCAAAAAGGTACTACGTCGCCCCAATGGCTGTAAGTGTCCCAAGTAGCTCAAAACCTTGATTTTCTAGTTTTCCAGTGACTTCCACAATCTCAGTTTCAGCCCTCTTTGGTTTCCAGGTGCACTTCTTTGTTCTGTTAGATTAGTTTACTCTTATTGCTTGTATTTCTATACATTACATCATGTGTTTTCCAATAGCATAAGTTAGATTAGTTTATGTTAAGTAGTTGCATTTCTATAACATATTTCATTATAGTTGCACACATCTCACACCCCTTTAGAGTTTAAATCCCTAAAACCCCTTTTAACTGAATCACAAAATAAGGTGCCCCTAGAGATGAAAGGAAACCCTCTTCCTTCTAGATGAAACCCTAGGATGTTGTAGAGGATCCACTCTTTTATTTCCACACAAAGCACGACCTTCATGTTTTGTGGTTCATTTTAGTGAACTTGCATTTCAACACATTACATCCTTCTGATTTTCATTGCATAGGCATCCTAGGACGTCTTTATTTAGTATTGCATTGAATCTTGCATTGTGTAAACAGGCATCCTAGGGTTTTTCATTTTGCATTAGTGAAAAAGCATCGAAGTTGTCATTTATTTCCTTGCTGAATACAAAAATTTCATATATATATTATATCTTTGCATGTTACTTTCAAAAAAATTGCATTTTCCATTAGAAAACACATTAAAAACTAAAAAAAAAACATACTAGGACTAAGTTGCCCATCTGGGCGACCTAGTCCCAATAGGCATTTTGCATCAGTATTCTCTGAATTTTTTTTGTAGTTTTTGCACTCTTTGTTTCTTCCTATTAATGCTAGGTTTCAGTTTTGATTTTCTTTGTTATATGGCCATTCCTAGCTCAAAATGGCATTTTTAAGTAGTATTAAAACATTACATGTTTCCATTTCTGCTTTAGTTCCTACTTCTTTCAAAGTAGATTTTTTGACACATACACCTGAAAACATAGATAACTCACATCATATAATGCACAAACTTGTTCACTATAGGAACACTATATCATCGAAATCTTTTAGTTGTGATGATTTTGATCATTTAGATGAATCTCTTCAAAGATTCCTCTCACTCACTTCATCCACTAAGATTGGTGATGATGTAGTTACAACTTCCCCTCCCTTATCTTCCAAACCTTTTAGGTATGATAATATGGGTATGTTAGATGATGTCCTCCAAGATTTCATCTCTCCCAGTTCATCCACTATGGTTTGTTGTGATACCCCAGCTAATACAAAATATGTCGATGTCATCCAACCCCGATTTGTTCTCAACCCACCTTGTTCTAAACCTCCAACCTCATCCCAACCTGAGTTTACCCTTTACCCTCCCAAGAGAAATATCGTTGCCCACACCCATTATACCTATAATAACCCACACCCCCCAACAACCACCACCTCCCTCAACTTCCCTACCGCTACCCAACCCCATCTTACCCGCAGCTCCTTGTTTCAACTCACAACTCAGGGAGTATGATTTGTTTGAACAAATTAAAAACACTCCCACCAAAATATCCCTTTGGGATCTCCTTCAAAATTCCCCTAATTATCACTCCATGCTTCAAACACCCTTACACCAGATAGTGGTCCCTCCTAGTATGAACACTAATGATGTGGCATCTCTCCTAAATGACATGAATACATCCAATGTGGATATTAATTTTTATCGACATGAGCTACCACCATTAGAGTTACGTCGACAAAATGAGGCCTTTATGATCATAGCTCTGCATGATTGGATAGGTATCAAAAGAACCTTGGTTGATTATGGCTCTTCCCTAAATGTGTCCAATGCAAAGATTCTTGATAGGTTACATGTGGACCGATCACAAATCCAATCCGATTCCTTATCCATTACAAGATTCGATAATGTTACCAAACAACCTCTTGGTGTCATCACCTTACCTATTACCGTCAGAATGGTTATGCTGCAGACTCCTATCCATGTCATTCCTTTTGATATTTCTTATAATCTCCTCTTGGGATGACCATGGATTCACGAGATGCAAGCGATACCCTCGACCCTTCATCGCAAAATGAAATATGTCTATAATGATAAATTTTACTAAATTGACATTGATCCTGAACCTCAGAGTTGTTTGCAACTCAAAAAAGGAACCTCCATTCCTCTTCATACCCTCATTCCTAACTCTAACATTGCCCCTTCTGAGAAAGATCAACCTAAAGATAAAACCAAGTTTAATTTAATTGGTGATGATTGGGGCTCTTTAGAGTTTACTCTATCTTTTATGGGTGAGTGTAGTCTCACACACAAAGAGGACACTCAAAATACTCAATATATTGTCCTCTCCACCCAACAAGAGGAACACAATTCCCCCATTTCTACCTCACCTCTTTTTGACGAACATGCCACACATACAACAAATTTTGATGAGATAGATTATCAACAACCCCCTAACCCACAATAAATGGAGAGACTTTATGGACGTGGTTATGATCTTCTCAAGTGATTGGGTTACAAGAGTCAAGGGTGTGACAAGCATGAACAAGGTATCCATGTCCCCATTGAACCCAATACGCAAGGAACTAAAATGGTTCTCGGGTTTTCCTTTTCTAAAGCTACAAAATCCAATCAACGACCCTCTCTCAACATCAATACTATATCATGCACATCAAGAACCACCCTTACGCTTAAACATCCTGAATTTCTTGATGTGGATGCTCCCCTCTTCACCTATGTTCATGAAGAGGATGATTTCAAACATCTCATAGGTGCTTCAGATACTCCTTCTCGCTCCAATAGGCATGCCTCTTGTGTTATGTTGAGTTCGGAGTCCACCATTGGTGCTATTAACGAACCCCATCCTATCTTGGAACCATATGATCCTGACACTCCCAAAGCTAATGAACTCCCTTTAGGAGATACCCTTGATGTCCCCATGGATATCGATGACAAAGAAAAAATCATTAAAATTGGGAAGTGCCTAGATGATGCAGACGAAGAGGATTTTGTAACCTTGCTTCATACCTTTCCTAAGCTATTTGCTTGGAAATATTCGGACATGCCAAGAATAGATCCCCAGATTGTGACCCATAATATTTTCATCACTAAGAACACTAAACCTGTTCGCCAAAAGATTCAAAAAATGAATCCCAAGGTTGCCTTGCATGTTAAAAGAGAACTCGAAAAACTCCTTGACGCAAGTTTTATTCACTCTATTGATTATTCTCCTTGGATTTCAAACATTTTCATAGTGGCCAAACCTAATTATCATGTTAGGATATGTATGGATTTTAGGGATCTGAATAAGGCCTCTTTAAAAGATGACTTCCCTCTTCCTAACATCGATATGATCATGGATTCCACTACTAGACATGCTTTTTTATCCTTCATGGATGGATTTTCTAGGTATAGCCAAATCTTTATTAACCCACAAGATCAATACAAGATAGATTTTACATCCTCTTGGGGCACTTATTGTTGGCTTATGATGCCCTTTGGTTTAAATAATGTTGGCGCTACTTATCAGTGAGTGATGACCTTAATATTCCATGATTATATTCACAAAATCTTAGAATACTATGTTGACGATATTCTTGCCAAATCCTTAACCCACCAAGATAATGTGCATATCCTCCATCAAATCTTTGATCATATTTGCAAATACAACATGTGCCTAAATCCTAAAAATTTAGTCTTTGGAGTAGATAGTGGTAAACTTTTAGGGTTTATCATATCTCATAGAGGCATTGAGGTGGATAAAAATAAAATCAATGCTATCATCAATATGCCACCTCCTCGTAATATTTCCTAATTATGTACGTTACAAGGATGAATACAAGCCATTCATCATTTTGTTGCTTGCTTAGCCGATCGTACGTTACCCTTTACTCATCTTCTTAAAAAGGATGTTACCTTTGATTGGAACAAGGATTGTAAACAAGCCTTTGAAAATTTTAAAGAGTACCTCATAACTACCCCTATTTTACAGCCCGCTATAGCCAATCAACCTTTCATCCTCTATATCATTGCTTTTACTCATGCTCTCATGGCATTGTTGGCTCAAAAAAGATTCCAATGGTAAAGAGAATCATGTCTATTATATTAGTCGCACGCTTCTTGATTATGAGACTCGTTACTCTACCATTGAAATAAAAATGTCTCGCTCTTGTATTCACTACTAGTAAGTTGTGACATTACTTACTCAATGTTGAAGTACATGTGATGACAAGGTTTGACCCTTTATGCTATCTTTTTACTAAAACAGATCTGTCATGACATCTTGCTAAATGGGTCATGTTGTTAATTGAGTTTGACCTTAAGTTTATTGCTCAAAAAGAAATCAAGGTTCAAGCCTTAACTAACAATTTAGCCAGTGCTCCTTCCCCATTAGCATTGCCGACCAATGATTCTTTCCTTGATGACAATGTGTTTACTATAGACATTCCTACATGGGATTTGTACTTTGATGGATCCAAGTGTCGAACAGGCTTTGGTGTTGAAGTTATTTTAATTCCACTTGTTGGTAAGCCTATTCCCTTATCCTATCATCTCAATTTAATATGCATGAATAATACAACTGAGTATGAAGCTCTACTCGTTGGGTTACGTGTTTCTCTTGTCTTAAAGGTTAAGAATATTAAGATCTATGGTGACTCGCAATTAATCATTAAACAAATTAATGGTCTCTATCAAACTAAACATGATAAACTCTCAAAATATAAGGAG
Source organism: Sequoiadendron giganteum (assembly GCA_007115665.2). NCBI lineage: Eukaryota > Viridiplantae > Streptophyta > Pinopsida > Cupressales > Cupressaceae > Sequoiadendron > Sequoiadendron giganteum. The sequence goes on from CM021104.1 coordinate 667,608,677, forward strand.
CTTTTTCTTAATCTATTAGAAAAAATTTACTCCTTTACCATTGATAACATCCGTCGAAATGATAATCGCCATGCAGATGCAATGGTGAGTGCAGCTTCTCTTGTCTCTCCTGTTGACCCTTCTGAACATATAGTCTTCACCATTCATCCCATAATGAAACCCTCCATCAAAGATCAACCTCTTGATATATGTCCCACTTTTTCTGATAATCCGTATGAATGGTACGATTCCATCTACAATTATTTAAAAGATGCCACCATTCCCAAACCCACCACTAAAAATACTCATCAACTCTTAAAAAAGTTAGTCAATAGGTATATCATCCTTGCAAACACATTGTACCGAAGATCCTTTGATGGAATCCTTCTATGATGCCTCAAGGATGCTAAAACCCATATGGCCCTTGAACAAGCCCATTCTGGTACTTGTGGAGGACATTTTGGAGGAAAGACCTTGGTGTAGAAACTTCTGTGTATGGGATATTATTGGAAAAACATGGGAAAATATTTTTATGCGTATGTCAAGCGATGTCATTAATGCCAATAACATAGTCATTTGATTCAGGCACCTACTTTGGAACTTCATTCCCAAATACCTATCTGGTCGTTCTTTGTGTGGGGTTTTGACCTAATTGGAAAAATCTCCCCGCCCTCTTCTACTGGACATATGTTCATTATCACTACTACTGATGATTTCACCAAATGGGTTGAAGCTATCGCCCTTCACTCCACAACTGTTGTAGTGATATGTCATTTCCTATTGGAACACATCATCACTTGTTTTGGTCTCCCTTCCGCATTAGTCTTCGATAATGGTATTTCCTTTAAGACCAACGAGGTGAATATGTTCCTTGAGACCTTCCATATCCAACATCGTTTCTCCACACCTTATTACCCTTAGTCTAATGGTCAAGCTAAAAGTACTAATAAGATCTTGGAGAAAATCCTTAGGAAGACTGTCAATCAAAACCAAAAAGATTGGCATACACAATTGCAATACGCATTATGCGTGTATCGCACAAGCATTCATTCCTCTATAAGAAATACTCCTTTTAACCTTGTATATGGTACTGAAGCTATTCTCCCTTTGGAGCTATAAATAATTCCCACATTACAAATTTCTCTCCAAAGACATTGATAATGACACTTATGTGGAACAACATTTACACCAACTTGAAATGCTTGATGAGCAACACATCAATGCTCTTGAGCACCTTCAAGCTTACCCTAAATAGTTGCAATGCAAACACAATGTAAGTGTCATCCCTCGAACCTTTAACAAGGGTAATTTGGTTTTATATGAAAACCAACATAATACCACTGCCGATTACGCCAACAAAGGTAAATTCAGTCCTAATTGGCTTGGTCCCTATGTGATCGACTCCAATTATGGATTTGGTGCCTATACCTTAACTGAGTGCGATGGTACTCCCCTTCACAATCTCATTAATGCCACACATTTTCATCGGTATTGTGTCTAATCCTCTCTTGAATGGTATGATTTATAAAACAGTGTTGATTGCATCTATGGGATTTTATCCTATAGACTATCTCATTGCTTCATTCTTGACACATAATCATGTTTGTGTCTCGAATACTAATGTGATTATTTAATTCATTTTTACAATTACTTTAGATTTCATACTATTCAACCTCCTTCCCCTTTTGTGTGTTATGCTCTTTATAATTATAAGTGCATAACATATTGTAGACACATAAAATAGACATCTTACATCTCGCTCTAACTAACATCAAATTCTGCTATTAATCAATTAAAACAATTTATTGATTAATTCCTTAGCTTCATCAGGCTTAATTAAATAAATTAAATTATTTCATTAAGTCCTAAGGTTCTTCTTATTTGATTCAATAAATCAAAATGATTTAAATCAAATATCAAATCCCTAAAATCCCCTAAGTTAATTAATCTAAATTAATTAATTTCTAATCATAATTACCATTCTCTAGCTTTTGACTCAACTATAGTCAAATCCAAACTCTTAACTAACCCACCCACTTGCACAATAAATCATTCTATTTGATTTATTAAAACCCATATTTTCCCTCATTAACTCTCATATTTGACTTTTTGGACAAAGACAATTCCCCCCAAAAACCCTCAACCACATGCATTTATGGCCATTTTCAAATTTGAAGGGGCACATTGGCCAAGACTTGCACATTCCTCACCCTCTCACACCTTGACAAGTGGCATCTTGTCATTGGCCCATGAATGATCCCACATTCATCAATTTGGCCTCTCCTCTCTTCAAGATCAACTATAAGTTGAAGGCTTCTCTCCTTCAAACACACAACACATCTTGAGGCAAGGTTACTCTCTTCATTTGAGAATCAATCTTGTTCTACATCATCCACATTTGAAAGCATCCTTAGTATAGGCAACTTGAGTTCACCAAGCATCTCATTGTCTATCATCTCACTAAGCTTATCAAGGATTGGGAAAGGGCTCTTTCACATATTCAAAGAGCACCAATACACTATGGGATAGGAATGATTCATGTTTTTGCATTGTTTTCATTAATTGCATTATTTAACATGATTCTATATTTCATAGAGATGTTTAAGTTTGCTGATTTAAATTAACTTGTGCTAACAACATGAACTAATTTAAATCCATTTGCAGATTTTTATGTCTACAAAATGACGCTAGAAGGAGGGCTTGATCATTAGATTCCCATGCATTATGTTTGTAGCAGCAGTGACAGAGAAAATTTCTCATGCTTTTACTGTTAAAATCTTCGTACCATTGATAAATCTATTGTATTGAGGATCGTAGTAATCTTACTCCTATGATGTTTTCTGTTATTCATTATGAAAAATCACTACTCATATTTTTCTATCCTTGACAAGTAGACTTCACATATTTAGTGGGTTTAGAAAAAATCAAAGGATTCTACATGTCCAAGGACTACGTTAGAAAAAAGGCATGACGTTCTATTTTTTATGAATGGTAAGAATGATAATAACTGTCACCTGTGTAGGAAGATGTGTAAGCTCTGTATTTCTGTTAGAAAAATAAAAAATAAAAATAGTTTAACAGGCGCTTTTGTTTGGCCCAGGGCTTGAGGAGAATTTTATTTAGATCTTTGTATTGTGTCACTCACGTTCTGGTCTGATGAATGTTGGGCATTGACTTGACTTTTAGTTGGAGAGTTTGTACAGCTTTTCATTACACTTGTGTTTTTTTCCAAACACCCGACATATCCAGTATTACAAAATCTTCGTTGATCCATTAAAGGCGTTCTTGCTATTATGTGTGGTAGATATTGCGGGAAAGAGTATCGTGGAGATCTTTGAGTTTCTCAAATAAAATTTGCATGTCCACCAGTCCAGTCGAATATAAATGTATTTATCATTGTCAATAAAGTCTTGAGAACCTTTATGACTGCCAGCAAAGTCAAGAATATGTCTTTATGATTACCAGTACGAGTGACTGTTCTAAGAGCACTCAACGCATATTTAATAAAGTCCTCTGTTGATTTGTTAGCTACCTATAGATGCTAAAATATTTCTCTATAATTTTTTTATTTCCTCATAAAATACTGATTGAAACCTCGACACTCCACTGCCTATTCTATTTAGCCTAATCTTGTGTCTACAATCTTGTACTTCAACCTTAGGAAGAAGTTCATGAGATTCCATGTCTTTGACAAGTCCAACGAATGCATGGACTCCCAAATCAAGACTGTGAATGCACGCATTAGCAAGATTAGCTTTACAAACACCTAGCATACAGAAGGCTCATTGCAGAAAGCATGATCTCAGCATATTTATTTCACCTGACATACTAGGATGATACTGGGGAAGGCTACCAGAAGTGAACCACGCTTTAAGCCTGACAGGTGCATTTAGTCGATGGTTTTTAAAATTCTTCTCAACAAATCCAATTTGTATGTATCCTGCAATCATTGTTATCATACCACATTTCTAAGGCCTCCTATCGATTAGTTCACATACCTTGTACTGTTCACTAGACTCTGGAAATTGATTTTATCCTTGTTAGTTGCATTATCTTGAAAGCTCTGCAACATGTATTCATTGTTTCTATTTTATGCCTCCCAAATGCTTTAAGCTTGAAGGTTTCTAAAACCTTTTTTTTTTTGTGTTGCAATCATTATAATCCAAGGAACCGCACCAATAAGGCCTTCTATTAGTACACATGCCTGATGTATGCAACCATAGCACAAAGTAATTGGCATCTTCATTGGGGCTATTAGATTGAGTGTACGGTTTAGTGTGGTCATTAGAGAGTGTTTTTCATTCAATGTGGACAGAGTCAAATTTTGGAACCCTTTAAACGATTTACTAGATATCTAATTCGAACAGTTGGGAATCAAACTTTGGGACTACTTACAGAGGGTCGCACAACATCACTGGCAGGTAATAATGAGCATACCACGTTGGAGATTGTTCGATGTAGTGGAGATTTTGTTAAATATCTCATATTTAAATAGAACAAAATAGAGATGTAATCTAAATCTTCTACCGGAGTGGCATCATTCCTAAAGTTTCATTAACCATCCATCTCCTAAGCATTAAATAGGCACACCAAGATAGTTAGGAAATTTTAAGATGCGTGCTAGCTGATATCTCTAGGAAATGATTCAATATTTTTGAATCCTGGGCGGCAAATTCTCAAAAACCGGTGTCAACGATGAATCTTTTCTAGTCTATTAAAGATATACATATATATATATATATATTCTTATTGCAAATCATAGATGCAGTAGCTTAGAGCAGTACGCTATCTCCCATAGTATGTGCATTTACTCATTTCACATGCTTTTGAAAGAGGCATCGATTATTATAGCTGGAGTGAAAATGGTTCAAATATTTTTGAGGATATTTTAACAGAATCAAAATCTCAAGATGTTGATAGATTATCAATGAAAAGTCATCAATATTAATGTCTTTTCTTGTAAAACCTACCTTTCTTGCCTTCTTTTAGAAGCTCGACTCTAAGTGATTGATAAGACATGTCAGGTGCATATTTATTATGATTAGAAGTTCAGTTGTGATTGGGCAGGCCTTTGAGAAACTTGGTTGACTTGGTGAAAGGGGAGTAAATTATTTTATTTTTTTAATTTTCTCTATAGTGGATGTTCACTGTTGTTTACGAATTAAAATTTAGCATGTATTTATGATGTGTGACCTAAAATTGATTAATATAGATTCACTTTATTAGCCTCAATATGTATATCTTTCAGTCTCTTGTGCAGGAAATTTTATGGACAAAGGCTGAGGTAATTAATGGTTTGATCTACTTTTGAAAAATAAAAGTGAAGTTAAACAGGAGAAACATTAGGTGGAAATGCATCACTCACATCAAGAAGCAATGGTGATCTTTTTCATACGGGAATCAACTAATTAACGGATTGGAGGTGAAAAATTTGAGCAATGAATTTGAACTTAACAAAAGCATTTTTTAATGCTTGTTGTAATAATCCAAAGTGTTCGTTTCCTGCTTTAGTTTTCTATTTTAGGCCTTGCTCACTTCTCTTTGGGTTTAAAATTAACCATTAACTTGATGTTTTTAAATTGGTTAAAATTGAACCTTAGAAATGCACTAAAATTTGGATTTTGGCCTAAAATTGAAGAAGCAATCTTACACACTTGGTTTTGGAGCTATAAAATGAATTCATCATTGCTTGAGGATTAAAATTGAACATGTGTCTTACTTTATTGAGTTATCATTTATCAAATAGCTACTTTAAAAAAAAATTGTCTAATAATGAAAATTCTCTCATGCTTTTAAAAATCTAATTTTTGATCATGACCATAGTTCGTTTTTTGGAGATTTTGCATAATGAGGGGTATTTTTTTTCTAATTTTTTTTACTTCGTTAAATCCCTTGAAGTAAATCTCACTTCTAAATTTTTTTTACATTGTAATGTTTTATAGGTTGAAATTTGGATCAAACGAAAACGAAGGCGAACAAAGTGGAGTTGGAGATTTTTATTTTTTCAAGACTTCGAGAAAAGCATTTTTTAATGCTTGTTGTAACAATCTAGAGCATTCATTTTCTACTCTCGTTTTCTGTTTTAAACCAACTCACTTTTCGATTTGGGCTTAAAATCAATCACTGATTTGATCGTTTCAAAGTTGGTTAAAAAGAACCTTAGACATTTACTAGATTTCGATTTGGGCTAAAATTGGACAAGGCAAATTTCACATCTCATTTGGTGTTTTTAAAACGAACTCATCACTGCTTTTTGGACTTAAAATGAACAAGTGTTTTTCATGTTTTGCAATCTTTTTCACAAGTTAATATCGTTTAAAATGCATATGCGCTTCACAGCGATCTTGAGAATAAAAAGTGTTTTGGTGATATTAATTTGTCAAAAAGATTGCCTTCACACTTTCATTTTGGGAACTTTAAATTGAACAAAACACTTTGCGAGTGTGAGTAAACTTGTTGCGAGTGTTCTCCCTTTGTTTCTAAATGAAGGTTGATCAAACTACGAATGAGTTTATTCACTTTTGTTTAACTTAGAGGGCCTACCTTGTGGGAAAAAGTACTCACCCAAGAGAATGACCCAGCCGGGAACACGCTAAAGCCAAGCGACTTCCAATCGGTATATAAGTGTGGATTATTGAGGAAAGTTCAAGAATCACGAATATTATTCCGATGAGATGGACAGAAATGGACTCTCATCGATGTTGGATAATCCCCCACGAAAGGAATGCCCGAATTAAAAAACTTTGTTTAGAAGAGGCCAAATCCTTATCTATTTTGTTGGTGCAAAAGGTCATGTCCTTTGAAGCCGCCCCACGTTATACATGTGGTTTTGTTGTAGAGATGAAAAGTATGCCATGGGAGATTCATGGGTACTGATGCTTGGCTGACCCGAGAAGTGTGTGCCATGGAGGGGAGCCAATGTGGTCAAGCATCTAGTCATCCACACAAAATATGCGCAGCTGGATTCGTCCAAGTGGGAACCCAACAAAATATTGTCTCATCATCCTAGGTTAGTACATGTGCTTGGAATAAAAATCACTTTGCTTGGATTCAAAACATTGAAAAATGAACATTCATAGGACCTTCAAATTTCAAACCCCTTTTAGGAAACAAATACCTTGGACGAATTTAAGCACTCTTGCTTTCCCTAGGGATCATATCCTTAGAGGTTTCTAAGTGCTTGGATTCTATCATCGTTTGTTTTCAATAAGGTGAAACATAGGAGACTTTTGCCCTATTTTCCTTGATTTCTGCATAATGGACCTTGTGGGATGAGAAAGAAAATGGGACATTAGAATTATAGTTTGGAAGATAATCAAGCATGTGATTTTGGTAAAAAGAATTCACTAAGCCAAGATAAAAAGACAAATTGGATTACACGTGTGTTTTCTAACATGATTTCCCGCAAGATCAAAATCCCAAAACCAAAGTTCAAGAAGCTTAGTTTGAAAGCTCGTGAGGAGCGTCTTGAGAGACTTTTTGAATTTAGAGAAAAATTGGTTTACAACTTTTACAAAAAAAGCTTCAAGAAACAATCCTGAGTTGTATGCATTGTATTGTCAACGGAATCCTGAACTTTTTGAAAGATTTTCTTTCCTCTCATAGGAAGTATAGTGTGTTCTTCAACACTGAGGTCTTGTAGGAAGAAGTGTTATCTAGGTCAAGTCTAGGATCAAATTCAATCACTTTCATCCATCTCTCAACCATCAAGATCAATCAAAAATTACCTCACCAACAACTCTTGGAAACTTTGTAAACATCTTTTATGCTAAAATTTTAGGCGAAATTAAATCACTTCGTTTGACTTAACACATCTAGTAAAACCATCATCCTATACACGAGTTCTCTCTTGGATAATACAACTTCCTAGGGTTTACGAGTTCATCTTGTTTGGCTTAACACACTTAGCCAAATTATCAAATCATCACCTCATTTGACTTAACACACTTAGTCAAACCGTCCTCTTATGTACAAGTCCACTCTAGGATAACACAACTTCCTAGGGTTTTACAAGTGCATTTATCACATTTTGTTTGACTTAACACATTCAGTCAAACTATCAATCCAATCACGAATAATCAAAGTTCTAAAAAGTTTATAATTTCCTTGAAAGTTTATTTAAGAGTTCCATTCATCTGTATCACTCAACTTTCGTTTATCTCATCCTCGTCATCACTTTGATCCTTCAATTATCTTAGTTCTTCGCTTCTTTGAACCTAAGGTTTAGACCGATTTAGAGGATTAGAGGTTCATCTCTTACATTCTTGAAAATTGATCTCCATTTTATGGTTCAAGCTTGATCTCAACACAAGAGGGACATGGAATATAAACTTGATCCATCCATCATGAGTAATCTAATTCAACCAAACTATCCAAGTCTCGCAATGCCAATTGATCATCGAAACTCACATTTATGCATGGCATCATTATCTCCTCCAAAATTCAACAATACGAATGTGAGTATGACCAATCTAAAGTTTGGAACACCTTTTCCAATGATAGATTTAAATCCAAGTCCAAATCTACAAATCTATCAACCAAACACTCAATGCATGATTCTTATTCCAAACAACACTATCCCACCAAATCCATACATGTCAAATCCACACTTGGTAAAATTTGGGGTAGACATGTTTGCAAAACAAACCAATGATGTTCAAAATCCAAGCAATATGTTGATGGCTCCATGTATTGATCCAAATCAAGGTAACAATATGCAAAATCAAAGTTACCTAAATCAAGGCAATATGATTCCCAACAACAATGTTCAATTTCAATCTATCATGTCGAATCTAAACATCACACCAAATCAAAGCATTATCCAAAATCAACTTATCCATGATCCCCGGCAAGCACCAGAAGGGTGCATTCCAAATCTGCTTGCTCTACAACCAAGTCAACCATATCAAAGGTGTCAAGATCAAAATCAAGATCAAATTTTGTAGGATCAAATTGCTTCACCTGCCAAAGTAGTTGATCCATTGTGCCAAGAGACATCTCCACCCCAAAATCAATACATTCTTCCATTGGTTGAACCACGTCATCAAAGCATTGAGCTATCTCCACAACCACATCAAGAACAATATCTCCAATGTCAAGAAATGGGATATCAAGATCAACCACATCTCAAAGATCAATCACCGCATCTCCAAAATCAATCGCCACAAGGTCAATTTAAAGTACATATCTCACAAGGTAACAAATGAAAATACACACCACTTGGGGAAGCAATTGAGTCTGTCTTGCAACGACTAATCCAAAAAAAAAAAATCTCATTAAAATCCCTATTTATGTGAATTATCAAGAGCCCATGGTGAAACCACCAGGGTATGATGAGAAACACTTTTGTGATTTTCACAAAGTAAAGGGACACACAACATCAGATTGTATTCAACTAAAAAATCTCATCCAAGACCTGATTGATCAAAAGCCGATAGTTATTGGGGACATTAATCAGAATTCAGCCACTAGTAATAGCATTAACAATCTCTCCTCCACACTTGTTGAAAATGGTGATCAAGATCAATCCATCAATGAACACATTGAAGATGTTTCCATCTCATTCAATGATCAAATCAACACACACCAAGGGCCACTTTTCAATCATGATCAAAATCCACCAACAATACCCAACAAAGATCCAATTCAAGAAATGCCAACATCACTTGGTCTTATGGTTGGCATCATTCCCAACCACCACCACCACCACCGCCAAAACACAACATGGTTAATTCATTCTCCATCATGTTGCAAGCTGCTCGATAAGCTGCCCACCAAAAGGTGCTCCGAAACCAACAAGCTGCGCAAGCGACACAAGCAACACAACAAGCACAAGCAACACAAGCAACCCAACAAGCACAAGTGACACAAGCAACCCAACAAGCACAATACCAAGCACAACTGCAAGCAATCCATTGGCAAGCATACCAACAGGCCCTGTAAGATTTTCAGGCACAGTAGCTCACCCAATAACAGACTTTGTTGGCTCAATAGTAGCTTGCCCAATAATAGACTTCGTTGGCTCAATAGCAGCTCGCCCAATAATAGACTTCATTGGCTCAATAGCAGCTCGCCCAATAACAGACTTCGTTGGGTCAACATCAGCTCGCCTAATAATAGACTTCGTTGGCAATGGAATGGGGCAATGATCATTATCTTTTTATCTGTTGTGCTTGTTGGATATTCTTGTAAAATAAGTTTGTCATGCATACTTTGTTTTGTTTGTAGGAAGGATGTTTTAGGTATCTTGTTGACCACATAAGAAGGCTTGCCTTCTTATGTTTTGGCCTGAGATGTCTGAAATTTTTGAACTGCATTCTGAATAAGGTTATGTTTGTCAAGTGTGAACAAGAGTACTCCTATCTATTTGATGAGTCAAATTCCATCACACTAGGCACCACGCCATCTTGGTTCTTAATACCTTGATGCATCACACCTACGTGTGTTATCAAATATAAAGAAAGGTATGCTCTTTTCCCATCCTTGGATAATCAATACATCATCATCATTCATCATCATATCCAATAAATTCTCGATGACTAGAGGACTTGTTGGACTTCTTCATCTTCTTGAATTTAAGGATTGATCCCTCTCATTCTTCTATCCTCTTTCATGCTAACAATGCATCCATCCTGCATCCATGCTGCATTCATCCTCCCATCTTGCATAATCACGTCATATCATTATAGGACAACATCATCCATCTCATCCATCTCACATGCATTGCATAATCATTTAAGATGTTATTCTATAGATTTGTTATTCTAAGCATCTTTCAAACATCTCATTTACATCATCATTATCATATAGATCATATAGTCTCACAATCCATACATCCATTTTGAACCTCTTTGTCATGAGATCCACCTCAAATCAAATCTTTTCGCTCTATCTCTCGAGGGGGCAATGTACTAATGTACTTATTTCCACTGGGGCATCTGAAAAAACCAAAGAATTTTTTAATTTTGATGTCGGCAACATCATTCTTTGAATCAATGCAACAAGTACATTGCTTCAAAGAGGGGAAAAATGTAGACACGTAAAATAGACATCTTACATCTCGCTCTAACTAACATCAAATTCTGCTATTAATCAATTAAAACAATTTATTGATTAATTCCTTAGCTTCATCAGGCTTAATTAAATAAATTAAATTATTTCATTAAGTCCTAAGGTTCTTCTTATTTGATTCAATAAATCAAAATGATTTAAATCAAATATCAAATCCCTAAAATCCCCTAAGTTAATTAATCTAAATTAATTAACTTCTAATCATAATTACCATTCTCTAGCTTTTGACTCAACTATAGTCAAATCCAAACTCTTAACTAACCCACCCACTTGCATAATAAATCATTTTATTTGATTTATTAAAATCCATATTTTCCCTCATTAACTCTCATCTTTGAATTTTTGGACAAAGACAATTCCCCCCAAAAACCCTCAACCACATGCATTTATGGCCATTTTCAAATTTGAATGGGCACATTGGCCAAGACATGCACATTCCTCACCCTCTCACACCTTGACAAGTGGCATCTTGTCATTGGCCCATGAATGATCCCACATTCATCAATTTGGCCTCTCCTCTCTTCAAGTTCAACTATAAGTTGAAGGCTTCTCTCCTTCAAACACACAACACATCTTGAGGCAAGGTTACTCTCTTCATTTGAGAATCAATCTTGCTCTACATCATCCACATTTGAAAGCATCCTTATTATAGGCAACTTGAGTTCACCAAGCATCTCATTGTCTATCATCTCACTAAGTTTATCAAGGATTGGGAAAGGGCTCTTTCACATATTCAAAGAGCACCAATCCACTATGGGATAGGAATGATTCATTTTTTTGCATTGTTTTAATTAATTGCATTATTTAACATGATTCTATATTTCATAAAGATGTTTAAGTTTGCTGATTTAAATTAACTTGTGCTAACAACATGAACTAATTTAAATCCATTTGCAGATTTTCATGTCTACACATATTAATCTTCAAATTTTAAATCTAACCAACCATTCTAAATTTGTTGTAATTGCATCACATACATTCTATTAAATCATGTTTCTATTAATTAAATACTAAACTATTTAATTAATCACATTGTCATTTAACATCCACATAATTAAATTACATCATTGAAAATACAAATGAATATATTTATATATCAAAATTATTTTATACATATCATCATAATACAAAGTGTCACTATGGACTGTGATTACCAGATCCCTTAGGATCTGGTACTCGTGTTGTATTAGTAGTAGGGCTTCGAGAGACGGTCATGCGTGATCATGACTGGGATCCACTGACTCTAAGTGCAAACTCTAATCCTCTCATCTGTACGAGTACCAATTGGTGCTCACCTGCTATATGGTCTCTCTCTACTCACACCTATGACAACTCTCTCTCTAATCTCTCCACCTCTATTGGAGGCCATGGCAGTTGTGCATCTGGTACAGCTCTCACTCAGCGAACTTGCCTCCTTAGGCCCTCATAGGCTTCCTGCAATCTCATGAAGGGTCTCAAGGTCTTTGGCTCACACTCCACGATAGATGGGGGCATGTAGTCAGTATCCATGTCCTCTTCATCGAAGGTCACTGGCACTATCTCGGTGGCTACCTACTGCAAGAACTCTCACCAACCCTCTACAGGCCCTGAAAAATCAAATAAAAGTCTCATCAGTAACACATCATCATATACATATATATGCATTAAATCACAAATAAAATACATCATCCAAAATTAAATTTCATTGCCTATATCTCTGGTACAGGGTGGAATGTCCACTTCATCTTGTGCAGGGGGCATGGTTGATGTACTCACCTCCCCTCGGTAGTGAGTGTTAGCACCTACTACTACTCTTGTCCGGGATCTAGTCCTATGAACAGGTGAGAGCTCTCCCTGCTCATCTCAGTCCTCGGTTGTGGTATCATCATCCTCACTTAGGGGTGGCTCCTCCACTCAATCCTCCTCCTCCTCATCCTCATCCTGCTTCTCCTCCTCCTCCTCCTCCTCCTCCGGCTCCTCCTCCCGCTCCTCCTCCTCCTCTGCCTCCTCTCCCTCCTGACTGTCATAGTATTGGTCTGCATCCTCATCGTAATCCTCATCGATAATATTTGTAAAAATGTATACATCCTTGTACCATGTCTCCTTGGCCTTGTCCTCTCCTCTCCCTCTCCTCTCCCTCATCTGGTATCGATTGGGCCTCTCCTACTAGGTCATTGACAAGAAACACTGGCTCCATTCGTGACACCCTCCACCACTCCTCGTGGTCCCATGTGGCCTCGACATCATCTGCATCATCAACTGGTGGATGTTCATCATCTGATAGTCTGACTCACTCTTGATGAAATCATCCAATGTGAATCCTATTATGTCTCCTAGCCTCCATGCACTTTGGACAGACCTCCCGAATGATGCTTGTGCCTGTGGTGGTGTTTGTACCTATCTGAACTATCTCATGACATGATCATAGTAGAATGGCCATACTATGTGATCATACTGACCTATTAGAAACCTAATCATTTGTAATCTCTTGAGATATCTAGCGTAATTAGGCCATTGAAGGACAAGATATTATGGCCCCCATAGGATATCCTCCTGATCTAGTTGGTTGAATCTCACTCTCCAAAACTGAAGATCATTGTATTGCCATAATCGTCATAATGGATAACCGAATGCCCACGGATAGCCCACTGTTGTCAGACATGGGAAGCCCATTGGTCATGTGCATGTGATGTGCTCTAAGAACCATACCTATAGAAGTGTACAGTGTACCATGTTGTCTAGCTCTTGGAACACAAACCACCTGAGGTCATAATACATATGTTCCAGAATGTATTGGCCCTAGGCATATATTGTCCAATGCTTTGCCATGCCTCGTATCAGGTGTACCAGTCCGCCCTCCAAATGTGTTGCTCACCCATCCAAAAATAGGACCAGTGCTACTAGGTGCATCATGATCCACCTCACCACGGGTGCTCATGAATATAGTAGCATTGATAGCTCTATCTGTCTAGCTACCTTGTCATCATGAACAGGTCCCTCTAAGAAGTACTGCATATCTGCCCACGGCTCTAGGAAGGACCATCCCCTTTGTAGCCATACATGCTCTCCCCGAATAGGAAATCAGAGAATGCGGTGGAAATCCTCTAATATAATCGTCATCTCTCTTATGGGTGGGTGAAATGTGTAGGTATCTACATTCCACCTCTCACATAGTGCCATCAGCATCGCACTGTGATATCTCATTGGTGGCATAAGGTAGGCCTAGTAGATCCCCACTACCTATAGTGCTTCGTATTTTCTAGTGATAGGGTTGGCGTCACATCTCGGAGGAAACTTAGTTGTCTCCCACCTAACCGCTGCTGAGACCGTGTCAGTACCTGTAAAAAATCTCATAATTTGTTGTCTAAATCATCCAATTTCATCAATTTTACTATAATTCAACAATCAAGTGTGCTAATGTTGTTCTAGTATTCTCTTTCTATGGCCTTAGACACTTTAGAACCCTTTTGGGACACTTTGCGAAGAAACGAAACACTTTGCAAAGAAAAGGGACACTTTACGAAGAAACGAGACACTTTGCAAAAACAAAGGGACATTTGCGAACATTTTTTCTAGGATCCTAATATACTCTAAATAAGCTACAAATTCATCCTATAATTGAAAAATCATAAAATAACAAGTTCTAGAATCAACCAACCTCGTACTGGTGGTTGTCGCTCGCCCCTTGGTCACACAAAACATCCAATCTCCCGAGAGTAAAGCCACGTGTGCTAGGCATGCTGTTACTCTCTCCTTGTCACTCTCTAACACTGCAGAAGGTAAATGAGAAAATTAAGTGAATGTTACTTTTTGATGGGTGTTTTCGGCATAGCAACAACTCAGACTTAACGTAAAATATCCTATCTCTCTTGAAAGGTTAATCTCTATGAGAAAAGAGATAACCCCGAGGTCTCTCGGGTGTCAGGTCATGACAATGCAGTAGAACCACTTAGTGATAAATGTGAAAATGTTGGTAATCACAAAGGGACCTCACAAAACAAATGTTGGAAGATTTAATCTTATCAAGATTTATAATAGAATGATATTCAAATTCTTGGTTCCAAGTAGAGTTCAAAGAAGTAATAAAAGATGAGGGTTTTATAAATCCTAAGATTAATACTACTCGTGAGATGAACGATATTGATGATGGAATACTTGGAGTGGATCAATCCCTACAAAACTAATTTCTACTCAACCCAGGCTATACCTGCAATCCCACATAAACAGTGCAATCTTCTAAGGTACTAAATATTTTCAGATCATAAAAATTCATTCAATGGAACTAGATGAATGTCTATAGTTGAACTAAGCACACGAGTATCAGGTGCAGGTTGACCTTGTGTAGCAATCCCATAATCAAGAAGCTACCCAAAGTGTGAACCAGAAATTGCTACAACACTCCAAGCATTGAATCACTAGCACCATAAAATTACTTAGCTCTAATATAAAATGCATTCAGACATTTCAAATCAATTTCAAAGATAGAACAAGAATCATGCAAGACAAATCAATTTCAAGAAGGCACCAGTAACAACACAATGTCTTCACTTGCATTAAATCATTAGTAATTCCAATAATTTCGATGTTTTGTGTTACAAAATTTTCTTGAAATATGACTAACTTCTAATTCTAACCTTCTGCTCTAATTCTAAAAAATTAGCTAACTGTCTAACCCTTCTAAATTTCTAACAATGCGATTAACCAACCTTTACAAATGAAGCCAAAGGCCATACTTATAGAAATCCTGCCCACGCGAGCCAGAGCTAGGGTTACAAAGAAGGTCGGCCACCAGCCAAATCGACTGAGATAGCCAGCAATAAATCGTTGACTCGCATTGAATGCATGAGGCGCCCTCCTTAGATCGGCCCTGGACTCTGTAAATCTCAATTAAGGCAGCCCAAACCCGTAGGTCCCATCCGCCATTAATGCCTCACCCACACAAACAAAAGAATGACAACACGCGCGCAACACCAGTTCGAATACGAGCCACCGATCAAATTCGAGATAGGAAAACAAACGACTTAGATCAAGTGAAACCAGTATGAGCCCCCTATGTCATGTCCACCTCAGATCAATGACCACCGAACATGCCGACCTTGCATGTACGGATGGGTTTCTCCTGTTTGTAGCCGCAATATGTACTCGATTGTATCCTGTGGATCTCGCCATATCATCAAAGTATGGCCATCCTTCCTTCGGCCCTGACAACAACCCTCTACTCAATCCAATCTGCATTCAAAGGGGCCATAACTAATGCTCAATACATCATCAAAATCCAAGTTGATCCACTAGAGTTCTTAAGGTAAGAAAACCATGTAAAAACCCAAGCAGAGGCAAAACCAAAAATAGATGGGAGTGGAAACGAACCCAAAATAGGAACGGAGACAAAAACAGGTGGAGGCGAAACCAAAAATAGACAGGACTCTTCGCAAAGTCCCAAGTTCAGATCCCACCCTGGTTCCGGTTTTGACGACGGAAAGGAAGACCAAAATAGACCCAAGGGAAAGAAACAAACCCGAAGCTGAACATAGAGAAACGTCAAAGATGCAGAAGTGGGAAGCGGAGCCGGAATGGGAACCAAACAATGAACTTTGTTAAAGTTCAGAGTTAAGTTCTATCCTGGTCCCGCCTCCAACAAACAAAAGAAAAAGGAAAACCAAGAAAAACCTAAGGGAGGAAACCAACCCGAAGGCTGAAGACAAGAAAAAAATAAAGAAAACAAGAAGGTGGGAAGCAGAGCCAGAACGGGAACAAAAATCGAACCGTGAACTTTGTTAAAGTTCAAAGTTAATTTTCACCCCGGTCCTGCCTCTGACAAAACAAAAGAAACAAAGCCCTAAGAGGACAAGAACAACTCCCAAGACCCAAACAAAAAACACCAAGGGAAAACAAAAGGAAAAAGGAACCCACCCCTAGAGAGGGCATCCGCGAGACCCCAAAACCACCAGGAACTCAACACAAAGGCACCCATAACCAAGACAAGCACCAAAGACCAAAACCCCAAGATTTTCAAAGATAAGCTCAAAAAGGGAGAAGGCCACAAAAAAGGGCCAAGAGGGCAGGCAAAAGAGGGTCCCTACTTTTAGTAGGGCATGTGTGCAAAACTGAACAACATTACTCTTTGTCATTTTCTTTTTAATTAACTCACTTTTACCCACATATGCACATTTGTACCTTTTCACTTTGTTTATCTTTTAGTGTGCTTTTTCATTAAAATCAACTTTCTAGGTGCTACTGAACTCTGTTTTTGATATCGTTTGTTGCGTCAGAATCGTGTTTCCACACCCTACATCATCACTCACCTGTCGCTATGAGGCATGGTACTTGGAAATTCCCAATGGTATGCGTGCCCTTATTTGACGTGGTTAGACGGCTACCTTGATTCCACCTTCATAAAGAAAGTGAAATCAAGGGGGGGCATACATCTACCATCGAATTTGATCACAAGGGATTAGATAAGAGGATTTCTAGGAATTCTAACGAATTTTTGTTGCAGGATGCGGTTCCTAACATTGTGGTTTTGCAGATAACTACACTAGGGGCTTCATTCTCCCGCCTTTTAAATGAGTATCCTTTTATAAAAATGAAGGTGCATTATTTTTTTTAGAGCCCTTTAGCTTACATATGCATGTAGATTCATATGGATTCTAAATTCGGGGCTAAATGTGTCACCAAAAATTGTATACCTTTGAAGAAAAGGATAATTTTGTGCCCATTTTAGTCCCACTTTAAGTCTTATTTCACCAATTTTCACCCTAAAACAACATTTATACGCCCCTAAGGTTGTCAATTTTGAATAAGAGGCCTGATACACCAAAGGGATCACTCAATCCCCAACAAAACACATCAAAACCATTTAAAAAGTATAGTTCCCACTTAAAAATCCCTTAGTGGGACTAGGTCGCCCAAGTTGGTGACCTAATATTTTTTGTGGATTTTTCAAGTTTTAAGCTGGAAAATCAATAATTAACCCAAAATCCCCAATGGGTGTCAGCTTCTTGGGTGAAAATTCTTGACAATTAGGTCATGTTTCTTATATATATTTGTTTTTACGTCATTTTGCCCCTCTTCTAGCTCATTTTTCACTCTCTCTTGCTCATTTTCACACTCAAATCCAAAAATCAAGTGTCAAACATCTTCCTCAAGAAGATTCATCTCACACACAACAAAATTTGAAGCTTTGGACAACAAAACTAGGGATTTTTGCAGGTCTTGAAGCTCACTTCACATCTAAGATCACACATTGACAAGGTTGAAGATAGATGCCTATGGAGATCCACAGAGAAATCTAGGTTGAGGAGGTGCAACTAGCCACCAAATCATTCCTAAAGACTGATTTCAAAGTGCCTCCATCTTCTACCTTCACCACACTTGCATATTTTAGGTTTGCATCCCATTTGCATTCCTTGTTGTTTTCATTTACAATGTTGTAGGATTTCTAGGGTTTAGAGTCTTGCATCATTTCAAATCTATTACATACATCTTATTCTAGCACAATAGAATAGGGTTTAGCTTTGTTACAGGTTTTCCTAGTTCTAGACACACTTAGGGCTAGGGTTTATGCAAATTACCATTTCATTTCAAGTTTGAATACAAACTAGGGGTTTGATCAAGGCAAACCCCACATTAGAAACATAAATACGTTCTATTTTGCAGGTTTTGGACAAGATTCCCACAGAGAAGCATAACACAGACATAAGGCACATGAGTCCACTTTCAGTTTACCAGAAAAGCAGAAAGGGACTAGGTTGCCCATAATGGAAACCTAGTCCCATTGAGGCTTTCTGGCACTGGAAGTTTGAGATTCGGGGACCCTTTTGGTAGAAATGACTCTCAGAGCAGATTCCTAAAAAGGGACTAGGTCACCCCACTGGGCGTAATTGTCCCAAGTAGCTCAAAACCTTGATTTTCCAATTTTCCAATGACTTCCACAATCTTAGTTCCAACCCTCTTTGCTTTCTAGGCGTACTTCTCTGTTCTGTTAGATTAGTTTACTCTTATTTCTTGTATTTGTATACATTACATCATGTGTTTTCCAATAGCATAAGTTATATTAGTTTAGGTTAAGTAGTTTCATTTCTATAACATATTTCATTATAGTTGCACACATCTCACACCCCTTTAGGGTTCAAATCCCTAAAAACCCTTTTAATCGAATCACAAAATAAGGTGCCCCTCGAGATGAAAGGAATCCCTCTCCTTCTAGATGAAACCCTAGGATGTTGTAGAGGATCGACTCTTTTATCTCCACACAAAGAACCACCTTCATATTTTGTGGTTCAGTTAAATTCAAATCATTAGAAGTAGCATAATTTATATTCATTGTAATTGTGGATAGAATTAGATTATTTCACTTTTTATTTTCATCATTTGTTCATAGTTCAATTAGATCAAATTACATTAGGCATACATTAGAAAAAAAAAACCAAAAAGAAGAGCAAATAGATAAGCCACTTGGAGAAAGTTTAGTTATTTGAGTATGTCAAATCTCTTTTTCCAAGTTAACCTAACCCTCAAGCCTTTTAATAGTGATGACTTTGACATGTTAGATGAAGCCCTTGAGGATTTCATCTCACAAAGTTCATCCACTAAGGCTTGTTATCATAAACCAAAACCAAGATAATTTAACATGATTCAACCTCAACTTATCCTTTACCCACCTTCACACAAACCTCAACCTTAAAAAAATCCTAAATTTACTCTTCACCCACCTAAGAACAATGATTGGCAGAAATTAGGTAATAATACCATCATTCATACATACAACACTCAAAATAATCCACAACCAAAACAACCAAATTTGACAACTTTACCTTTGCCTAATCCCATCTTGCTTAGTGCTCCTCATTTTCCTTTGCATAGTGGGATTGTTGAACAAATTAAGAATACTCCTACAAAGATATACCTATGGGACCTAACTTAGAGTTCACCTAATTATCACACCATGCTTCAAACAGCCTAAAAACGAGTTGTGATCCCTCCTAATACAAATACAAACTATGTGAAAGCTCTAATACAAGGAATGAATAAAGTTAAGGTAGACATTACCTTTCATCAACATGAGCTCCCTCCCTTGGAGATGAGAAAGAGACATGATGCCTTCATGATAGTAGCCAAATTCAATAGAACAAGAATAAAAAGAACCCTTGTTCATAATTGCTCAACCCTTAATGTGTGTAGTGTGAACCTTTTAGATAGATTGGCCATGGACAAATAAAAAATTGAACTAGACTATTTATTGATTTGAGGATTTGATAATGTAGGAAAGAAATCACTCATTGTGATTACTTTACCTATTACAGTCAGAAAGCCCACCCTAAAAACCCCTATTCATGTTATGCCTCATGACCTTTAATACAATCTTCTTTTAGGAAGACATTGGATTCATGATATGTATGTGGTGCCTTCGAATCTTTATCGTATCATGAAATATGTCTATAAAAAATATGTATACCAAGTTGAAATAGACCCCAAGCTTGAATTTTTTTTACAAGTTGAAAAATCAAAGACAAGTCCTCTAAGAACATTAATTCCAACATCAAACATAGAACCTATGAAAGAAGAAAAACAAGAGATGAAAAAAGTGTCAAAATTATTGGAAGATGATTGAGGTTCCTTGGAGTTCACACCCTCATTTATGGGAGAGTACATAATCACAAATAAAGAAGATGAAAAGAAAAGAAACCAATGATAATGTCAACACAAAATTTAGAAGAAAACTTAGAAGCATCTACCTCATCCATTCTAGAAGAAGACACAATTTATACAACTAAATTTTATGAGATAGATTATCAACAACCACCAAACTCGAAAGAAATACAAAGACTTTATGGGAGAAGTTATGAACTTATGAAACAACTTGGTTATAGTGGAAAAGGATGTGGAAAGAAATAACAAGTTATTTGTGTTCCTATAGAACCTAATACACAAGAAAAAAAACTGGTTTAGGATATTTCCCTTCTAATATTATACAAGCAATGAAAAGACCCTCACTAAACATCAACAACATCATGTGTAATCCTAAAACAACTCTCACCTTGAAGTATCTGAAATTGATTAATACAACTTGTGAAGAATCATTGGATTTTTTTGAAGATGATGAAGCCTTGAAATAAATGCTAGGATTCTATGACAAACCATTCACTCCTAAAAAGAGGCGGCTAACATTTTCTATGATTAGTACCAAGAAAAAAGATGGAGAAGAAGAAAGCAATGAAATTAACATGAGAAAAGAAGAATACAACCCTGAATTTCTGAAACAAAATGCACTTCCTTTAGGATATGTCATGGACATAATAGATGGATATTAACAATGAAGACAAGGTGATTAAGATAGGAAAGTGCCTTGATGATGAAGAAAAAGAGGACCATACAACTTTACTTCATGACTTTCCTGAACTTTTTACTTTGACTTATTTAAATATGTCAGGAATTGACCCTAAGATTGTAACACGCAATATATTCCTCACTGAAAATGCTAAGCCCATTACATATAAGATTCTAAAAATGATCCCTAAGATATCCTTATTAGTTAAAGTCAAGATTAAAATGCTCCTTGAATCTAGTTTTATAAGACCTATAGATTATTCTCCTTGGATCTCAAACATTGTCACAATCGTAAAACCCGACAATTGTATTAGGATGTGTACACACTTTCATGATTTGAATAAAGCATCTTTGAAAGATGACTTTCCTCTTCCTAATATTGGCATGATATTAGACTCGATTGCGCGACATTCTTTATTGTCATTCATGGATGGATTTTCTAAGTATAATCAAATATTTATCAACCTTCAAGACCAATATAAAATAATATTTACAACTTGACTTGGGGAACATTTTTTTGGGTAATGATGCCCTTTGGATTGAAGAATGCTGGTGTGACATATCAATGAGCTATGAAATTAATATTTCATGATTACATACATAAGATTTTGGAAGACTATGTTGAGGATATTCTAGCCAAATATTTAACAAGACAAGATAATGTGAATGTCCTTCATAAAATCTTTGAGCAATTGCAAAAAACACAACATGAGATTAAATCCAAAAAAGTGCTTCTTTGGTGTAGATAGTGGAAAACTTATAGGTTTTATCATATCTCATAGAGGCATCAAGGTGGACATGAACAAAATTGATGCAATAGTTAAAATGCCACCTCCTAGAAATGTCTCTTAATTACGTACACCTTACAAGGAAGAATCCAAGCTATCCATCATTTTGTAGTAGCCTTAGCAGGTTGAACATTACCATTTACACATCTCCTCAAGAAAGATGTGCATTTTCATTGGAATGAGGATTTTAAATAGGATTTTGAGAATTTGAAAGAATATCTTATCACTCCACCTATTTTACAACCTGCTATACAAAAC
This sequence comes from Sequoiadendron giganteum, assembly GCA_007115665.2. Lineage (NCBI taxonomy): Eukaryota > Viridiplantae > Streptophyta > Pinopsida > Cupressales > Cupressaceae > Sequoiadendron > Sequoiadendron giganteum. Next base: position 667,631,077 of record CM021104.1, read on the forward strand.
AAACCATTCATCCTATATACACAAACATCAGCCCATACTCTTGTAGCATTGTTGGCTCAACAAGATGAAAATGGTAAAGAACGTCCCATTTATTACATTAGCCAAAATTTTATTGATTAGGAGAAGTGATTCACAATAATAGAGAAACAATATTTGTCTCATGTATTCGCTACTAGTAAGTTACGACATTATTTATTGAGTCCTAAAATACATGTAATAAAAAATTTGACCCTTTAAGACATATTTTCACTAAAAAAGACTTATCAGGATGCTTAGCTAAGTGGGTGATGTTGTTAACTAAGTTTGACCTTAAATTTATTTCACACAAGGTAATTAAGGGCCAAGCCATGACCGACCAACTAGCTGATGCTCCTTTTTCTCTAGCATTACCGGGCAATGTTTCTTTCCCCGATGATAATGTGTTGACAATTGAAGATAATAAATGGGAATTATACTTTGACGGATCTAAGTGTAGAACTGGCTCTGGTGTAGGAGTTATAATAATACCACCCACCGGAGAGCCTATTCCCTTTTCGTATCAGTTGAACTTCCTATGTACAAACAACATTGTTGAATATGAGGCATTTCTCGTTGGATTATGTGCCACTTAAATTATTGGTGTTAAAGACATTAAGATTTTGTTGATTCACAATTTTTCATTAAACAAATAAATGGAACATATCAAGCAAAGCATGAAAAATTATCAAAATACAAGGATCTTACAATGAATTTCTTAGAGAAGTTTCAATCATTTACCATTGACAAGATCCCTCGATAAGATAATTAGCATGTGGATGCAATGGAAAGTGAATCTTACCTTATATATCCTCAAAATACTTCAAAATACTTCACCTTCATTGTGCATACAGTTATAAAATCATCAATCAAAGATAAGTAGAATAATTATTAGCAACAACCATAGAAGAATCAAGTGAATGGTACGATATGATATTCAATTATTTTAAAAAGGGTACCTTTCTCAAGCCGACAACTAAGGACATTCGAGCCCTCCTTCGAAAACACACATCTAAGTATATAGTTATCGTTGATGTGTTGTGTCAAAGATCATTTGATGGTCTCTTACTTAGATGCACCTAAAAAAATATGAAATACCGACAACACTTGAACAAGCTCATGCAAGTGCTTGTGGTGGTCACATTCGAGGGAAAACATTATTTCAAAAACTAATCCACATAGGATACCATTGGAGACATATGGAACAAGATTGCTTCGCATACATAAAAATTTCATAAATTTCAAGAACATAGAAATTTGAGTCATGCTCCTACCTCTAAATTTCAAGCTCAAGTTTCTATCTAGCCCTTTGTGGTTTGGGGTTCGTACATCATTGGAAAAATATCACCACCCTCCTCCATTTGACTTACCTTCAAAATCACCAAAATAGATTACTTCATGAAGTGGGCAGAAGTGATTCCCCTTCATTCAACAACAACTGATGTAATATTTCGTTTCATATTGGAATACATTATTGTCTGATTTGGACTTCCTTCCATTTTAGTTTCAGATAATGGCACATCATTCAAGAATAATGACGTGAATAATTTCTTGGATATGTTTAATATACAACATCGCTTTTCAACACCCTACTATTCGCAATCTAATGATCAAGCCGAACCAGCTAATAGACCCCTCAAATAAATCTTAAAGAAAACCGTTAGCAAACATAATAAGGATTGGCACACACAATTAACATATGCGCTATGGGCCTATCACAAAAATGTTAGATTATCCACATGAACCACACCTTACAACCTTGTCTATGGTACTGAGGCAATACTACCCTTGGAGTTAGAGATTCCTACATTATGAATCACTCTTCAAGGAATTATTGATGATAATACTTATAAGGAACAATGATTGGATCAGCTTGAAATGCTCTATGAACAACAAATTAACGCTCTCGAGCACCTTCAATCTTACTCTAGGAGAAATTATCATAGTTATAATGATAGTGTAATCCCTTGATCATTTGATAAAGGTGATTTGGTATTATGTGAAAATCAATGTAACACTAATGCCAATCTGATCGATAAAGGAAAATTTAGTCCTAATTGGTTAGGACCCTATATGATTAATGCAAGCTATGGGTTTAGTGCATACACATTAACAGAATTGGATGAAACACCTCTTAAAGAACCTATAAATTTTATGCACTAGTACTATGTCTAATTGTCTTGAATAGTGTGAATGATAAAGAAATGATTATTAGAGTTACTAGATGCAATTCTATTTTCTCTCGCATTGCTTCATTCTCGATAAACAATTATTTATGTGTCTTGAATACTAAAGAAATTACTTAAATTAAATTTTAGATGGTTACTTTAGGTTCATTCTATTCAAAATAATCTTGTGTGTTATGTTAGATTAGATCCTTATATGCATTTAATTTTCTTTAATTAGATCATAGGTGCATTTAATTTAGCATAACATACTTAATCACAATGTTACATCTAAATATAAAATAGAATAGGTTTTAATTAGATCACATAACATGTTAAATCATGGAGAAATTCATTAAATAGTATCACAAAGATTATTTAATCAATCACATTACCATTTAACATTTAACACAACCATAAATAAAAAAACATTAAATGATCATATATATATATATATATATATATATATATATATATAATTTTTATGTATATATCATGAATATATACAATGCTAATGAGGTATGTGATTGCTAGATCCCTCGAGATCTGGTGCTTGCATCTATCTGGAGGCGGTCCGTCGGGAGATGGTCGTATGTGATCATGATCCTGAGCCATCGAGTACATTAAGAGCAAACTGTAAACTTTGTACCTATACAAGGGCCTCCCAACACTCCCCTACTAGATGATCTCTCTCCGCCTATATTTTAGCTACCTCCGATTATAATCTCTCAACCTCTGCTTGGGCTCAAGATGATTAATCATCCTAGGTAACCTCGACTTGATGGATGTGCCTCTTGAGACTCTCATATGCTTCTCGCAGTCTGATGTATGGCTCGAATAGCTCTGGATCCTGCTCCATGATGGGCGGAGGCACATAGTCTATATTAGTAGCCTCCTCATAGATTGATAGGGCACTATCTCAATAGCTTCCTGAAAATAGATATCATGAAGGTCTCTCACAACTCTTGCAAGATATAAATCATAAATATAATTAGTAAACATCATGATATATATGGACATAAAATAAACATAAGCATAAACCATGGTAGTAAATAAAATATCATCACCTAGCCCTCTGGTTGGCTATGTAAAGACAACCTCATTGTGTGTAGGATGCAAGGAGGATGTGCTAGCCTCTCCATGACTGTCAGTGTCAGTGCCTATTGTAGCTGCTAATCATGATCTAGTCACATGAGTAGGATTTGGATCTCCCCACTCATCATCCATTGGATCCTCATATGTTGTCTCATCGTCCTCACTAATCAGCTACACCTCTTCCTCATCCTCCTCCTACCCATCATAGTCAAGATCTACAACCTCATCACACTCCTCATCTATAAAATTTGTGAATATTTTTGTATCCCTAAAGCGTGTCTCCTTAGCTTTTTCCTCCTCCTTGTCTCCCTGATCTAAGAGTGGCCTTGCATCACTTATCGGCTTGTCCATCAGGTAGATAGGGGATGGATGTGTTGTTGACCACAATTCCTTGTAGGAATTTTTGGTACCGACATCATTAGAATCAAAGATCAGATGCCCATATCATGATCCTCGTACTTAGAGTCACTATAGACAACATCGTCAATAGTGAACCATCTAGTATCGCTAGGCCTTTGAGCACTTCTCACTGATCTCCTGAAAAAGGTTCGTGCCATGGGTGCTATCTGGACTTGTCCAAACTATCGCATGATATGATCATAGTAGAAAGGTCATACTATGTAATCATGTCTACCTATCAATAATTTTTCCATATGTTGTTTCATTATCTGACGAGTCTCATCCAACCAATATGGTATGAGTTGGTAAGGTCTCCATATGATCTCCTCCTCATCCAATCGATCAAATTGGAATCTCCAAAAATGTAAGTCACCATACTTCCATACTTCCTTAGTGGATAATTGAATGTGTGAGGGTACCCTAGGGCTATTGTGCATGCAAATCTAATTGGTCTAGTGCATGTGATATGCTCCAAGAACCACACCTATAGCAGTGTACAGTGCATCATACTATCGATCTCACGAAATGAAAATCATCGAAGATCATAATATAAGTGTGTGAGGATGTTGCACCCCCAGGCGTACATGGTCCTATGCTCTGCCATCCCACAAATCATGTGTACTAGTCCTCCCTCTAAGTGTGCTCCTTGGCCATCAAGGATGAGAACTAGTGCTACAATGAACATCATAATCCGTACAAGAAATGGGGCTCGTGAATATAGTAGCATAGCTAGATCGATCTGTGGCCTCACCATACTATCATGAACTCGACTTCCAAGGAAATACTACATATCATATTTCATCTCTCAAAATGACTGATCCACTAGAAAACATACCCTCTCAACCTAAATCAGAACTTGAAGTATGCAATGGATTTCCTCTAACATGATGCTCATCTCACTGGTGGGAAGATGAAATGTGCACGTTTTTGCATTCCACCTCTCTTCCAATGCCATCAACATAGCATTGTGGTACCTCATGGGGGGAATGAGGTATGCCCAATACAATCCTATCATCTAAAATATATTTTTATCCTCTACTAAGAGTGTCAAGGTTAGGTCTTGGAGGTGATTGATCTGTCTTCCACCCAGACATTGTTGTGAATAGGGAGGAATCTAACAAAAAAGAAAAAATATGTCCTATAAGCATTCTACGACCTTAAATCTAAACATCAAAAACAAAAAAATTCTACTAAAGTAGTTCTAATGTACTCTCCTAAGGGTCCTAGACACTTTAGACCCCTTTTGGGACACTTCATGAAGAAATGGGACACTTTGCAACAAAAAGGGACACTTCACAGAAAAAGGAAACGCTTTGCAAAAAAAAGGGATACTTTGCAAACTTTTCTTCTAAGGCCCTAAATTAACCTAGAAATGCATACAAATGATCATAAAATAAATGTGTATGGACAAAGCTAAGGTAGAAAAATCAACTTACCTGAAAATAATGCTCGTCACAGGCTACTTGATCTTGTAGGTCATCCAATCTTGCAAGCATGTAAACGTGTCATCTCGGCATCTTCAATCACTCATCGCCAAACTCAATCTAAAAGAAGGTAAATGAAAAAATAGTTAGAATTTACTTCACTTTTTACTCTTATATAAGTTAAAATTAGGGTTTTTACTATATTAGGGTTAAAAAATGCATTTCTTTCAAATTAACATAACAGGTGCTAGAGAGCTTCATTTTCAACATCATTTGTTGCGTTGGAATCGTGATTTCACTCTCATTCTCATAAAATTTATATCATTATGCAGTGTGGTACTTATAAATACCCTATGATGTGACCTACCTTATTCGGTGTGGCTAGACTGCTACCTTGATTCCACCTCCGTAAAGAAAGCAGAATCAAGGGGGCATACATCTACCCTCGAATTTGATTTCTATGACAAGTTAGATAAGAGGATTTTTAGGACAATTAATGGATTTGAGTTAGAAGATGTGGTTCCTAACATTTTGGTTTTATAGATAGCTACAGTGGGGGCTTCATTATCTCATATAAGTATCCTTTTACAAAATAAAGTGTACTGTTAAGAGTCCTTTAGCTTGCATATGCATGTAGATTCATATGGGCGCTAAAGTGGGGGCAAAATGTGGAAATGGAAATTGTACTCCCTTCTTGGAGATAATACAATTCCTTGCCTAATTTGGACCTATTTTGGTACCCTTACATTAATTTCCCTTTAAATCATCATCAATAGACCCCTAAGACCAATTCTTTCGGATCTCGAGGCTTATTTCAGTTGAAAACCCGACAAAATCATATAAAACATCAAAACTCCTAAAAACCCACCCCAAAAAATCTACGCTAGGACTCATTCGCCACCTTGGGTGAATGAGTCCCCTAGGTGGGACTCATTCACCACCTTGGGTGAATGAGTCCCATTTGGGTATTTTTTTGGTTTTGAGCAAGAAAATCACCTTTTTAATTCAATTTTTTTGTTGATGTCAACCTTTGAGTTTTGAATAACAATAAATTATTTGTTAATTCCTATATAAGAAAGCTTCTAAGTCATTATTTTACACTAAGCAATCTAGGCATGCATTCTCAAGAGAAAATTTCAAGATCCAAGCATTCAAGTGTCTTCACAAGAACATTCAAGTTTCAAAAGAAAGAAAAGTTGTAGTCTTGGAGCAATATTAAAGTATTTTTTCAAGTCTTCAAGCTCACATACATTCAAGATCTAGCATTTTCAAGGGTTGATCATGGTTGTCTATGGTGAATCATGATGGATTCTAGGTTGGGGAGATGCAACTAGCCATCAAGCCAAGCCTAATGACTCTTTTATTAAGTGATTCCATTCTCCATTATCACTCTACATTAAGCCTAAGGAAGGCACAAGAATTATTGGGGATCATTTGGATGATTAGAGATCTCTCAAAGTGAGTCATTCATTGCCATATTTCATTCATGCATCTCATTCTTACACATTAGAATAGGGTTGCATTATGTTTCAGATTTCCTAGTCTTTGACACTCTTAAGGCTAGGGTTTATGTTCATATTTACATTCAAGTTTCATTGTTTCTATCAAGGTTTAATTACAAAACTAGGGGTTTGACTGAGGCAAACCCCCCATAAGAAAAATCAAGTTTATATTTTGTTTTGTGGGTATTTTCATAGATTCGGATCTGGAAGTCAATTTAGAAGAAAATGGAAGGTGTTGAAGTGTAGACTTGAACATCAAATTCCCAAAAAGTGGAACATGACCGATTTTAGAGCCTCATTTAGTCATCTTTAGATTTATAGGTGCACACATTCCATCTTGTAGCTTGTTGTTATGTTTTACATACTTTTCTAGGTCATTTAGTGAAAGATTTCATTGAATTAGGGTTTAGTATTACATCTTGCATTGCATTTGTCTTTCCAAGTCATAACTTGGTGTTGAACCCCTCATTATTTTAAATTTAGCCCCTAGGACAACCCTATGCAATATCTCTTTCTCCTTTACATTGAGATCTCATAGGGTTATCCTTTAGAGAGATAATTGGAAAGTGGGTGTGCTCTATGTCCTACCATACAAAAGCATCCTCCTACCACATTTTTTAGTTGTTTCAAGTGGCACCCACGTTTGAAAGGCCAAAAGGCATCTTTACATATGTGAATGTTTCCCAGTTAGTGGAGAACATCATTTTGTGTTGATCTTCTTCTTTCACATAGACCTGATTATAACCCAAAATTTGTCGAGTAGCAAGAACATTTTTGGCCCTGCCATAGTCTATAAGATCTATTCCATCAAAAGTACAAGGTAGTGATCTCTTAAAGCAGCCTTGTTTAAGTCTTGAAAATCCATGCAAAGTAAAATATCGTCATTCTTCTTTTGGATAGGGACCAGATTAGATACCCAAGTGGAGTGTTTAATTAGGTATATGATCCTTGACTCAATCAACCTTGTGAACTCGTGTGCCATTAAGGCCTCTACTTTTGGGTTAACTAGCATTTACTTCTATAAGATCACCTTGGCCCCTCGACTAGGTTGAATGTGTACTGAATTATGTTCATATCATAGCCTTTCAAATCATCATAGGTCCAAGTTATGACCTTGTCATATTTGGCGCATAAGGATCTCAATCTTTCCTTATCTTATTGTGGAATGTTCCTTCCAACTTTGATCTTTTCATTTTCTCCAACATCAAGGTCCTCATAGTCTTCTTTGTGAGTTGTCAATCTTCATTTACTATTCCTTACATCTTCAAAATTCGAAGAGGTTCTCTAGAGTGATTAGACCTCCCAGAAGCTTATAACTTTTGAGTTGGATTATTTTCTCATTGCCAGCTTCTTCAGATCTTGGTTGTGCTTGTTTGGTAAATTCTCTTCACTATCATAAGAGTGTAGCAATTTGGGCATTGTCTTCAAAGACTTTCCAATTTTGATCATTGTTAGGAATATATGGTCGAACAATGATCTGTATCACATGTTGTCTTTTGGCCAGCTCAAAGGCTAGCTCAAACTATGATCCAATTGAATATATTCTATCCACAACAATATTTTGGGACCTCGAAATGACTTGGATGTTGAAAGCCTTAAATCCTTCAATCAGATCCCACACCCTGTGTTGGTAGGATCACATTATTACATTTTTCATGGCTACCTATCCTCGGACCTACTTCACCACTAGCTTGAAATCTCCAAACACTCGTATCCCTTCAATGCCCATTCATTCTACTAGCATCAGGCCATGAACTAGTCCTTCATACTTTGTTTCATTGTTAGTACATGTGGAAATTTGAAAATGGGAAAGCTCTGAGAGTCTTCGACTTGACTAGAGATAGGAGGTAGATCAAGGCTCCAAAGTTGATCTTGCATTTGGCACTATTAAAGTGTAAATTCCATAATTTATCATTAACGTGTTCACTTCAATTCTCTTGTTCCTTGAATAGTTTCAGGAGTGCCCAATCTTTATCAAATATTACATATGTGCCTAGACTGGTGGCATAGAAATTACTGAAAGGATTGGAATCAATAAGATAATTCAGTAGGACTTCCTCTTCTATTCTTTGATCACTCATTGCCTCTTCATACTCCAACATTTCTACACAATACATCTCTTTCTTGGAAATAGAGGTGTGTGCAGCTTTGAATCTCATCACCACATTGTTTGTGATGTATTCAAGATGCAAAGGTTAAGACATAATTTTTATTTTTATTTTTTGTTTTGTCCTAAATATTAGGTGGGATCGGGCAAGAGCTAGGTATCCACCCATATTTACTGTGAAATCTCTTGATAGGCACATTCTGAAAATGGGGGAATATCGATTATGACCACCTCCTGGGTGACTATTTGGCTTGGGTAGGAGTACAATCTCAAAGCGAGATCCTTAATGTGACCTATGGTCAGGAGCTTCTTTCCATCCAATGCATAATTCCCTTTTCTAGGGGTTCATATTTTAAGTTCAAGGCATCAACCACTAGCTTAGGCATTATCGTGGTACTAACTTCAAAATCTATCATATTATTATGTAATATTTTATCCCCTACAACATGAGAGTTAAGAAGAAGGGGGTTGGTTTCTTACTACACACCTCCTTCTTATTTGTTTTGTCTCCCACATTCATATATGTTGCAGCCCCTGAAGATTGGGGATCTGACCTAGGCCTTTTTACTTTCTCTTGGTTGTGTGGCAGGACTAGATCCAGTAGTGGAGCTCTCTCCTCTTTGCTCAACACATCCCATAGCAAGGTCTTCTACTCCAGAATGGATAATACATCCCACAAACATATATTGGTGGTAGCCTTCTTTCATTGCTCCACAACATTGAGTGCTCTGGTTGGCGACACCTTTGGTTTGAACAGGAGTGTCTCCCTTGCTTTAGGAAAAGGTTGGTCCATCACAGGTGGACCAGGAACCTTATCAGTGGCCTTCAATTATAACTAGGTAATTTTTTGGTGTGGCCATTGTGGTTGTTGAGTTGGTGGCATCTATTGCACATATGTCACATGTTCCCCAGTGAACCTTATTTTTTATCGAGTATTATAGTTAGATTGCACTTCCAATGTTCTTGTTGTCAGAAATTCATTTGTAAACATCAAGTCTTCTCCCTCTATCCAAGAAAAAAATTCTTGGTCAAGGGAGATATCTGCTTCTTTCTCTAGAGACATTCCTTGCATCTGAGCACTAAATATAGCATTTTCAATCCTAGGAGATTGATAACTTTTGACATCTAGGGGATTGCCTTAAATTCTTTATTCTACCACCCTCTATTGAAGATTTCCTCTTGGGAAATTTCTAAGTGTATGGACATCATGATAAGAACCATGCATTTATGTCTTCCACAAGGTTTTTATGGCCTAGGACTATGTCCTTGATTTTGTTGGACTTAACTATCTATAACAGGGTGGTTATCGGAACTATCTGGCCTAATACTTGTGACTGGTTATCTCCTCTCAGGGCTCCATGGTAGATATTATATTAGAAGGGTGGTCTTCCTCCTTGATAATTTTGTGGGGGATTTCAGAGGTGTTGCTTGCTAACAACTCATAATAATGCGCTCATTCACAAAATTCCTCATTAAATTTTTCATGTCATTTACATCTACAGCTAATGAAGAGGAGCCTGATGTTCTTGGCTATGTATTTGGATACACATACATTGAAGGTGGTAGCACAATTAATGTGCTAGGAATTGAATCATACGTACTAGGGGCTACTTCCTCCTACGTTCTATTGAATATTTTAGGGAACATTGGCATCAACAATCATGGCACGAGCTTCTCGACGTCAATCAGACTATTCTTTGCTCTTACTGCTAGATCATATGTGGGGTAGAGTATCACCTCCAAGTGACTATGCCATAACTGCAATATCTAAATTGAAATATTTCATGTAGAACATGAACGCCATTGTTGTTGGAGGTCTAGTTGTCACGAGGATCCTTTACCAAGTTTTATGGAACTTGGTATTGAAATACAGAGGCATAGCCTCATGTGGAGCTCTTTTGATCATTATCAAATGTTGTAATAAGGACATGAGTGATCTCCTTTCTTTGAAAAGTGCTCGAAAATATTTCCTCCAAGGTCATCCCAAGAGCGGATGAAATTGGTAGCTAGGGACCTACACCAATATTGAGCCTTGCCCTTAAAGAATGCAGCTAGTAATCTGAGGGCAATATTTTTCTCCATGGTTTTGTGAACTCTACAAACATCTACGATGTCTTGGAGATGTCCAGAAGGCATTTTAAAATGGACTCCCTGGTGAACTTTAGGACTGTTTTGAGGGCATTAGCAGGGATAGCGAGCCACACATCTAGAGGGGTGGGAGGAACTATCAAAATGCCACTATCCTAGGTCATAAAATTTCTCAGAGCTCCTTGGAGATCCATAGGGAACAAACCTCTATGGACCCAGAAAATAGGTATTCTAATTTAGAAAGTTCAAACACCTAGAGGGGTAGATGGGGCTTTGGATTTTAGACTAGCACTATTGACTCTATTTCTTTTTGACAAGTGATACATAACCTATGACTTGTCTCCTCCAAGGAACAAAAGAAGGAAATTGAGAGTATTGGAAGATACATCTAGAAGATGCAATGGTTTGGACCCTGAACATGAGTTTACTAGCCTCTCCTACTAATCTAATTCAAATGAATCTTTAAGGTTGGGTATGAGATGTTGTGAAAGATCTCAATGTCCCATTGAGCGTGCTATTAAAATATCTATTGATCATGAAATCTTTCGCTTCTCCGAACAACCTTATGGGAAATTTAGTGAATGGGGGACCCTCTTGCAGTTCATTGAATAACATCCAATATTTTTAAAGAATTCAACTCTTCATTTTTGTTTGGGGAAAGGTAAAAATAAATGCAAGAATAAAACTTAACTAAGGTGATGCATCAAAAGCTTTTAAAACATTTCAAAACCCTAACAAGATCCTATCTTTGATAAAATGAACACAAAATGCCACATACCCTTCATTGTTGGAAGGAGAATGAGCAAATAAGGCCTATACATGCACAAAATAGTTATTCAAATCATTCTATGGGAAGCACCCATTAAGGTTCTACAGAAAATAAGGGAACTAAGCTTGAACATGATGTGTAGGATCCTTATAGAACTACTTTTCCCTCACAATATAACATGAGATCTAACATAAATTCAATAGGAAAATGAAAGAGTATCATAACATGGTTCAATTCCCAAGAGTCTAAGTTAGAACATAAAAGCTAGTAATTAAGAATCAATTATCAAGACTGTATGCAAAATAAAGTGACACAGAGCATCCAACATGTATGAAATAGAGAAAAAAATATAAAATAAAGGTCGCATGTGCACAATCTGATACAATTTTCCATCTTCTATTGCTTGATCTTGCATAATATAAAATTATAAGGTCAGATAATAGATCTGAATAGTTGTCTTGACATTGATTACAAAATTGCTTATAGAGCAATCAGAGTTCTGTAAGAAATCTTCTACACCCTATTCAATCTATCTATCTAGCTCTATCTACTACCACTACTACTATTTTCTACCCTTCTCGAGAGGCTACTGGAAATTTCCTTTTATAAGACAAGGGAAGCATACAAGCACAAAGCACTCTCTCCCACCAAAGATAAAACCCTAATAGGTGTCATCACAAGATAGCCTCAAAATCCAATAAAAATTTAGATCCAATCATGATAATAAAAATCAAGTTGCTTCAATAATGGTGATGTGTGCAAAAACTCGATGAATTGGATGTTGTAAGAGCTTCATGAAGATTTATCTGTTAGAGGGAAGATACGAGGTTCTAAATGCTCAATAAAATCTGATATGATAGACTACAGGTAGTAATGGCATCATCAAAAGGAAGTTGATCCTTGAGATTATGAAGGAGCAAAACACTTTGCCACCGAGTAGCATCCGCGAAGATATTGTTCCTGATAGTGAAGAAACCTGCCCGATGAAAGATGAGTGACATGGCATGTTGGTGGGCGTTCTTCAAAACTTGTGAGAGTGGCCTATGTAAAATCCTTGCAGGGTGGCCATGTGTCCAGCTTCATGCTCGAAAGGAAGACGATATTCTTAAAAGGTTGCACAACCACTACGTGGCATAATTGCACACCTTTTCGCCAAAATTATCCCATAGCCTCCAAAATGATGCACCAATATGACACATGGCGAGGAGAATAACAAAAGATGAAAAGATAAGAACCTCAAGGCTGAAAGAACAAAGAGAATGGAAATAAACATACTTTAGAGAAGAATTTTCTCCACACTCCACATACATACAGTATCGTGTGTTTTATATCATGGTTAACTAATTTCTATTTGCTAGTTTTAGGCTTTCATGTTATATATTTATGAACCTAGTGTTGCATTGATAAAATTAGATTTGCATATTTCTTGGAGCATTAACATTTGTAATAATTCTACTTATTTTAATAATAAATTTTTCCACTGCATCTCACAAATGTGACTATATTATACATTTTGACCATGCTAGTGACAAAGATCCTTCTATGAATTGGAAAAATCATTAGACATTATTTTTCATAATGATTTCTAAACATTTTTATAATTTAAATGGTCTTAGGTAAGTGCAATAGGGAATTATGGTCATTGTGAAACCTACATTACATCTTTGTCACATGGGTTTATGTTACATATCTCCTTGTTTAGCTAAACATCCATTTTGTTAGTTTCGTGATTTTTTCATGATTTCCTCTTCTTACACATCTTTGTCAATTATTTCTTCTCCTATATTTGAGATCTGTTTATCCTATAATTTGATCCCTTTCATGCTATAATTCAAGCCTATATTTCCCCTATAAATTATGAGCAACCCCTTATTGAAAAAAATGCTCACCATTTCATTGCTCCGCCTCCTTTACTCACTACCCATTTGGTACTATTTCCTTTTTGAAAATAATTTATATTTTTTGCAATCCCCTATCAAGTAACCAACCCTCTCTCATTTCATCCAAACATAACCAATGATCTTATGCACATCATGGTGAATTCCCTAAACATGTCCTATCCATTCTTTTAGAATCTCAATTGATCATCCTACTTCCTCATGTGAATAAGAAAGATCCTAAGCATTTTCATTCAACACCTCTCACTTGTGTATATCATGAAGTGCTAGTTCACTTTTCTAATTAATGCAAAGCACTAAAACATAAATATAACACCTAATTGATATAGGTTCCATCATTTTCTTCTAATAATGTATGCCTCCCTTGTTCATATGATGATGACATTAATTTGGTAGATGAACCCAAAAAAATTGTGGCACATCTTTTATCAATAATACTTGAATGTTATTGCCTACATGCTATGTAGACTGTGTTAGTATACACATCTTATTAATAATTTATGTGATTTATAACCATATAGGTATGTTTTGAGTGTATATTTGTATATTTTGAGGATGGTGCATAAAATTAAGAATTGTCGCTATCTTGTGAATCCAACATTTTAGAGATTTAATTTCTTCTTCGTAATACTTTGAATATTAGCGCATCAGATTAAGACTATCTTTATTTTTTTCACCCATGGTTTCATGTTTCTTTAGATGTCGATATAGGAAAATAAGATTACCTACACCATAACATTTCTAAGCTCCAAGTCTTTTATTTGTCTATTATTACTCATGTTCTTTCTTTATGCTATGAACTTTTATTTTGATATATCTTTGTTTACTTGTTATGTGGCACTTATTTTCTCTTTTACTTATCATTTAGTAGCTACACAATTTCAAGTGCATAATTTTTTTTAGTAATAACACTATGAACATCTTATATTTGCAAGAGAACAACCAGCCATATCAAAAAAATTAAGTAATTATATTTTGTTAAAGAACAAAACGTTTGGCCACCATGTAGTAAGATTATTTGGGGATAAGATAAATTATAGAGGGCAAAAGGAATCTGATTTATTCTTTAAGAAGATAAAATTTCATACATGAAAATATTATCTATTGATAACATCAATTTTACATAGATTAGATGTAAAAATCTATGCTACATGGAAGGGTTATCATCCCCAAAGATTTTATACAATTCAAGATCATAGAAATGAGGAAGATGGTCCTATAATAGGAAGACAAAAACCCTAAATTATAGTGATCCATTCTCTACAATGAGATATTTTATGCATTTACAACAGTTTCAATAGCAACAACTCTTCCCGATCACTTAAAAGTTTAAAAGTTCTCATTTTCCTCTCAAATCTTAGACAAGGATTTATTTATATCGTGAATGCTTTCAAGTGTGAAGTATGCTCCCTTTGTTTGAATTGGAGTACCAAACTATTAGGACATCCAAAAACCAAACGAAATTTATATAATTGAATAAAAGAACAATTTAAAATATTTTTTTATCAAGTTCGTGTCAAAGAATCCTACCAAAGCAATACACAACCCCACATGCTTTTCTGTATAGATCCATAAATAAAATAAGTGAATAAGAAATTCAAAATATTACTTTTGGAATCAACTATATATATGTTATTGTATTATCAATTCAAAGTACAATCAATGATCAACTAAAAACGAAAATGAATAAAAAATCCCAAAAAAAATCAAGTCATATATTAATATTCATTTCTACTATTAGAACAAAAAAGAATCAAATTTCCTAAATCCTATATGAAGCATTTCTTAAATCTACAACAAGAATTCATTGTCCACAGGAGAGAACTTAACAAAAATAAGAAGCCCACACTTTGAACAAGCCCCTAAATCCATTGTATTCCTCTAAAAGGTTGTCCAAATCCTCACCAGATTTGATAAATACCAAAGAATCAATATCCTTGGGGAGAAGTAGATGTCATCCCCATGTCCATTTCCAACAGTCATGTATTGTGTCTTGCTCAAGCACCTTAATCCATTCCTACAAAAAAATTCTCATCTTTAGAAAACAAACAGTATCCGAAAGACAATAGGGAAAAAATAGTAATATATACCTTATTATAGAATACCGGTTTGATAGTGGACTTCCATGGAAGGCAAAGATAGATCCTTCACTTTTCCTGCACTGCTCAAAGATTTTCTCCTTATCAGAGTTATAGAAAACTGCAAACCAGTATAGAAATCCACCAACATTTAATCTACAACTCTTGATGAAAGGGCATGAAGTGAACAATCTATTTATAAAGAGAATATGTGTAATAATCTTGTATGGAAGCCTTAACTTTTCTCCATAATATCTGAAAATAGTGAGAGAGGGAAGTACGCCAAAGAAAATAGAAGTCACTATCTATCGATGAAAAGTTATGTGCTATCCTAAGATAATGATTCGATTCCCTAGGGCTATCCTAAGATAGGACCTGCCTTTTAATGCTTTAATGATAGTCTTAATATATATTTTTTATCATGATTAGGTTATGTGCTCCACTTGTAAGATTAGGTTATGTGTCTTTGAAGTGAGGGGCACGACCTTTCAATATGAATGGTAGAGGCTCATGTATGTTTAGAGATGATAAATTAATAAATGGAGGGAAATTATTTATCGAAAGAAGTATATGAAATGTGACCTGGAATGAGAGTTTGAAATGGTTAAAATATATGTAGGAAATGTTGTTTATAAAGCATTAAATGATAAATAGACATAAAATTTTGAATATATTTAGAGGTATTTTTTTAATTGTTTAGATTTTAATAAATATGTATTAATTTTTTGAAGTGTGATTATAGGTTTTATTATTATATTTTTTTTAGATTGAATTTTAAAAATTAGTAATTTGTTTCATAATTATAATTTACAAGAAGAAATTTTAATTGAAGAATTGACCTAAAAAAACTGTCATAATCAATCTAATAATCATAGGTCACAAAAATTGGTTATGATAATTAGGCTTTGATACCAAATGTAATGTTGCTTTTCTCCAAGTATAAAATTAGATAATTTTAATATATATTTGGAAACAAATTTTTTGGTGTTATTAATTAAGTTTACAAATTATAAATTATTTCTACAAGTTAGATACAAATACACAAAAATGATAATTAATCAATATTATCTAGTTTAAGGTTTAAGCACATAAAATCGTCACCAATAATACATAAATTGACATTCAACAATATAAATATGATTAAAAGAGGATAAATAACATCATTAAAGAATTCAATTAAACCAACTCCATCTCATTTATAATTAAAATATCTTGGAATTGAGTTTAGTAATTATTTGGATCATAGGTCTTGGAAAGCTCACTCTCACCCCAAGTAGATATCAATGGTATTGGCTCTTACCATGGAATAATCTAGGATGAAACAAAGCATGCTACAACACTCTACACAAGTAGTGGTTCAACAAAACAATGCTCAACATAAGTGCAAATACCCAAGCACTAACCAGGACAGTCCCGAGTGTACTTTGTACCCCGAGTTGAATACACTCTGTGTGCCCCCTTCTTCAATGCCCATAGCTCACCAAACCACTTTCTTATTCCTTGAATGTTCTCCATGCCTTTCCAAGTCTCACATAAATGCTTTAAATAATCCTTAAGGGGTGGTTTCCAAACCATCACACCCTTTCCCAAAAGTTTCCTTTTAATAATTATTCCTCCCCCTTTTAAAATAGATATATATATATATATATATATATTATTAATCTCTCTTTTAACCAAAGGATCATAATATCCTTTATTTTCATCTCCCTTTTAACCAAAGGATCATAATATCCTTTATTTTCATCTCCATTTTTATTCTAAAGGTTTATTTCATAACTTTATCTTCTTTTGGGGAAAAAATCACATAACAGGATTGGTGTCTCTTGTAGGTTAGTGCTTGCAAGGTTGTAATTCATGTAGGTTGGTTCCTACAAAATTACTATAAGTTCTATATTATTTTTGTGAGGTTGGATTTGGGCAATAGTTCCAAGCAACTTTTCTCACTGTGGTTTTTCCTTTTGGGTTTCCACATAATTTTGGTGTTCTCTTGTGTGGATGTGCTCATTACTTGAATCACCATTGATTATGTTTTCATAGCTTTATGAATATGTTGATTCAAAGTAAAATGTATAAAATATTGATTCACTCCCCCTCTTAGTATTTGTGTGTCTAATAGGGGTTTCTTGATTGTGTCCTTTGACTTGACAAAGAATAGGGATTCGGTGCTTGATGGTGGGTTATGGATGTGGGGAGAGCACTCTCTTTTTGTCGAGCCTTGGAATCCATCCTTCAACCCCCTTTCTAAATGGCTCAATGTTTGATTGGTGTGGGTTGACCTTTTGTATGTTCCTCTTTAATTTTGGGAATATTCTTGCTACAAGTCTATAGTCAACGCCATTGGTTGCTTTTTGAAGGTTGACTCTATCACTTCATCCATAGGTCACTCAATATTTTCTCACTTTTTTTGGATATTGACATATCCAAGCCTCTTCATAAGGAGTTGGTTTTGATGATGATGGATAGGCCTTGGAATCAACCACTTGACTATGAGGACCTACCCTTTCAATGCATATGATGCTTTTCTATTAGTACTTGGAAATTGAGTACCCACTCTCCAAGTGCAAAGGTGGGATGTCCTGGTGGAAGAATGCTTTTGAAGATTACTTGACTATTCATGCATATGATTCTTTGGCTAATGAATCTTCTCAAGATGTCACATGTTCTTAGGACATTTGTTCTCTTGCTATGGTATGAATCTAGCAAGCCCCACCCTTACTACACCACTAACTCCCATTGGAAAGTGTCAACCACTTGCTCTAATTACTTAACTTGCTATGCATATGGCTTTTTATCCACTTCAGTCTACCCAAGTGGTGGTTTCTCATCGCTTAGTAACTTTGCCTCAACTCTTCATCATTCCCACTGCACATAATTGAGCCTTTTATGGTGGAATCTCTCCCTACTCCTTGTTTTGACAACATGGAGGATAGTATTTCAGATTGTGGTATAAAGGAAAAAGAAATGTCTTCCCAAATATCTCTTGATCTCTTAGAGAAAAAGGTGTGAGATAAAATAGAGTTGGATCTAACATTGTCTAGCTTGGATCTTGGTGATTCTTGCTGGCTCTTTTTGGTTGTTGTGCTTGAATGATTGACTAAAAATTTATCTTTCTTTGTCTCATTTAGATAGGTTCTTTTGTTTTTCCCCTATCTCATGGTACTTTTTTCATTTTTCTTGATGGTTATTTCATTATAAAAGGCTCCAAGCCCTTTCAAAAAACCACTTTTATTAATATCAAAAACATAATATTAAAGGAAGAGGAATAATTACATCTTGGATAATGTTTGATAGAGCTTTCAAAAAATTATAAATTTTAGTTGGTTGCATGAGAAAATTTGTCAAATTGTCACCCTTATGCTTAATGCTCGTATGTTAGGGTTTAGGGTTTTGTTACCTTTGTCCAATTTTTTCACCTATTGAACCCTTGTGTTATATTTTCATATTGACCCGTTGTATCGGGTAACCGGTCACCTTAGTCATAGCTTATGGCATCATGCCCATTTTCTTTACCAGCCCCATTGCTTAGGCTCGTCGGTCATCGGGTGTTTGTTAAACTTTAAATATTTTATGGTCGACGTGAAATATTTCATCATTAAAGACTTATGTCTTAAGTCTTTAATTATATGAGGGGTCATTACCCATTACCTAGCCCATGGCCCCTTCCTTATGACAACAATATGCATGTGCAAAATCCACGTTGTTGGATTTAATGATCAAAATCTAGGCCCTTGTACGCACGTCGTGCAGTATTAAAAAATTAAGGTTTGGCTGGGTCGCGCGGTGTGCACGATTGCACCACACGTCCTTTATTTCAAGTGGAACCCATTTCCCATTGTCAGCTTCATCTCTCGTTGCAGAGGATCGACGACGTTGATGTACCGATGGGTCGTGATCTGAGTTGTAATGCGCTTACCATGCAGGATATTAAATGGTTCACCTAACGCCTTGTGTGATCTACACAATGTCAACACGTGGACTCTGTTGGCGGCATAAGGAGGCTAGATGGGGTTCATAGGTGACATACGTGTATTCTGACTTGGGGAAGTCTCATTGGCTGATGGGCCTACTATGTGACAGCATGAAATTTTAAAATGTTTTTACTCAATCTGAGTCATTCAATAGGCCAACACACCTGTGCCTCAACGAGCTATATTCAAAATTCAGAACTAGCCATGTGATGGCTAATGAAGCTCTACAGATGATAGGCATTAATGGTGCAAGCTCTTTGAAGGATATCAGCTTGATCTCCATGTGTGAGAAGGGCTACTTCTTGATAATCATGATGAATAGTACACCAATTTCCATGTACCTGGGAATTAATGGTAATGAAACATACGCCAGCAAATAGTCACTCACTCGTTCATGCTTCAATTGGAGCATTGATGATCATTGCATCAAATTGCTCAATAAATATGGGTGATAGCTTTTCATTTACACCATAGCAATTAAAATTCTAGAATTCTTATTTGCTTCTATAGTAACTGGTTGTTGCTCCTGCAAAGGTTGTGAGTTTGGGTACAAAATGAGCAATTCAACTGCTACTCCTTTGCCTATGCATAGGTCTGCAAGGATGAACGTGCAAAGATCTCTAGAAGAAGTGCAATGACAAGAGCAGGGTACCTTTCTTGGTGCTCTGGTCTTGAAGGAGGAAGACATGATGTCCTTCCCTGGTGTTACTAGATGTATCTCTTGGCTCAAGGGCCAAGCTACAAGTTCGAAGGTGGCGGGTTGTGGCAAGGAGAGGAAGTCTGCGGAGCATAACAGGAAATCAAAGGCCAAGTTGAGATATGGTTGTGGCTCTCTAGGTCGATAGAATTCGCCTATTGACATCTCTGGCAGCTTTGGTGGTGGTGATTCAGAGACTAACTCTGATTATGGCTATTTCCTCACGGCTCTGACTGAGATGGCTGGTGTGAATGAGGAGGTCCTCATGGTTTCTCCAATTACCATGGTGGCACCGTGTGATGGTTTTGTTTTTGGTGTTGGGAAGTGCGTTGATGAAGATAAGGTGGTGGTTTCACCTCCCACTAAGTTGAAAAAAAGAAGTGGTCATTTGTACCATGGCCATGGTGTTGCTCTAGGTTTCGGTTGATGATATGGTTTTCTAGGTTTTCTAATTTTGTTATGATGCTCCAGTGCTGGTTCTTTTTGGATTCGATGTGGACATAAACAACAAGGCCTAAATGGAATTTTGCTATGAATATGGTGACACTGACTCGTAACGTAGTTGTTATAAATTTTGATTCTCCTGTTCAACAAATGATTACATCCAACCGTCAGGGAATTTTGAAATGCAGATGAAATTCCATTTTGAAATGAAATTTTGTTGAAATGTAATTGCAATGAGACTGATTTTTGTCGCTCCCTTGTGCTATAAAAGAGATCTCAAGGCTCATTGCAATGGTCAAATTTTTGAATCCTGAAGGTCCATGTGGGGTATATTGAACGCATATAATGCAGAATTTTAGATGAATTGGCTTGTAAATTATCTTGGATAGGGATTATATATGAAGTAGTCTTAAGTGGTCTTATGTAATTACTAATATTGAAACAAATCTGTAAAAAATAAAGTATTTTCTCTCTT
The DNA here is from genome assembly GCA_007115665.2 of Sequoiadendron giganteum. NCBI lineage: Eukaryota > Viridiplantae > Streptophyta > Pinopsida > Cupressales > Cupressaceae > Sequoiadendron > Sequoiadendron giganteum. Next base: position 667,652,201 of record CM021104.1, read on the forward strand.
GTGTGATGTTGTGATAGACTATGAATGAAAGTATCAAGTGTATTTTTATTTATCTTCAATGGTTCATTTGAATGTATGATTCCATTTCTCTCTTTAACACATGAGTTGATCAAATGCTTGAGAAATAATTGTAGGTCTATGATAATGCACTAAGGATCTGATAAGGAGTGATATTTTAAGTACTCTGAAGTTCCATGATGTAATGCATTGTGAGAATCGTTCACTGATGTCAAGACTGAATGTTATGTATGACTGAATATTTTATATGTGACTCTTGCCCAATTTGATGAGGCATTGGCTTGTTCATTTGGAATTCTTATAATGTAATATAATTAGAAAGCACCTACCTATGATTTTAAGGTTGGAACATCACTTAATTCAAAAAATTTCTATTCTGAGATGCAAATCTCATATAATACTTGCGTTCCTATCAAATATGTGGTCATTTGTGTAAAGGTTAGCCAAACCTTTGATAAGTCCAATAAATTTTCAAGTTAGTAGGAATTTATCTATGTATTGAAGTGTTCTTGCGATAATGAGTATCAAATGAACACAAATAGGAACACCCTCCTAGGTCTAACAGAGCCTAAATACTAGGGGTAAGGCCCTGAGAAGCTTTACTTGTCAGTTGGCCACTAACTTTGATGATTCGTGAGCATAGAGATTAGCTACCTCTTAGGGAGTTTTCAATATCTAGTGGGAGAAATTTTAAGAGCCAACAATGTTCATATATTGGATTCAGTGTATATATTTAGCATACCTTTTTTCAATAACTTGGTATAATTGATTGCATGATTTATATGCTTTTATATTAGAAATCTTTGTGGTCACCCTAATGCATCATATGATAAGAAAAAATTGTCTTTCTATAATATCTATCTGATTGAGTTTTCTTCACTCATACTATAAAGAACTTGAGTGAACTTACTTGTAAATGGTATTAGTGTCTCCTTTCTATTTATATTTTCCTATTACTCATCAAACACAACAAAGCTAAAATGTAATAAACATATCATGGAAAAAATTCTAGTAGTATTTGAAGTGTAGGAAATTTTCTTCAAGGAAACATATCTTAAGCTAACTTGTATGGATTATTATAGGCTTCATCAATAAAAAATGAACATAGTTGTAGTTGTGTCTAATATTTTTAAGTATAAAATTAATTATAAAGATATCAAATTAATACTTGCATACATTGTTGGAAGGTGTATACCCTTGGTCTCCTTTTTTTGTGCAGCACAACGCTTGGGTTCATGACATGGCTTAACTTCCTCTCATGGATTCATTAACTCTGATAATTGTATCAGGCATTAACAGGTTAATCTTTTGGTGTAACAACAACCATCTTTGCAAAAACTAGTATCAAAGCCTAGGTCATGGGTTCAAAGCCCTCTCTTGTGCTGGGGGGGATTTTTTGCAAGGTGTGTGCCCTTGGTCCCCTTATGTTTTGTAGTGTAGCACTCAGGTTCATGACATGTCTTAATCGCCTCTCGTGGATTCATTAACTCTAGCGATTGTATTGGGAATTAATAGATCAATATTTTGGTGCATTAAAAACCATATTTGCAACATATAGAGCCTTTTAATATTGTTCCTTACATAATTAAAATGTTGTTTGTTATCATTTTAATTTGCACATTTCAATGTGATACAAAGTGAAACAAATGTGTAGTAGGATTTCTCTTTGAATTAAGAGGATCTCTTTGTAAACAAAACCAACATAATTTGGATAATATTGTCACATTCCACCTTGTCACTTCCATGGTGGACAACAATGAAAAATAAAAAGAAGAAAAGAAACAAAAATCAAAACAAAATTAAAGTCTTATATTGGGTCATGATATTTTTGACAACGACCAACCAATGAAGGAAGAAATTAATGAAGGAGACAAACTCCATTAAATAGGTGAGGGTGCAGTATGGAGGAAAGGGTGGGAGTCGAGAGGAGGGTGTATGCACTATTAATATGGCATGGCAACCCTTTCCTTAGAAAAAATAAGCATGTCAAGTTGTTCCCTACCCATGACCTCTATAAATCTATAATGTGGGCTCATTTTGTGGGGGAAAAATAGGAGGAAGAAATGAAAAGGATGAGCTTTGTTTGGGAAGAAAAGAGAAACATGAGCAATAAAGGTCACATCATATTAGCCTGGTAAATTAATTAAATACGCATTATTTAATTAATCTTCTTCATTCAACTACATTTAAATAAATTTAATAATTTATTTATAAATGTTCACCTTTTCTATAAATCATTCACTATTATCATTTTCTCATGTCTTCTTAATTAATTAAATAAATACCATTATTTATTTTAATTAATTATCACATTACTTTATTATATAAAGTAAATACATTTCTTCAAATATCAAAACCCACAACCATACACTTAATTAAATATTTCATATTTAATTAAGAAAGCTTCTAAAATATTCTCCAAACATATAATTAAATATTTATATTTAATTGGAAGCTTCCATTTGCACATGTCACAAGAAATTAAATAATATTACTATTTAATTGAACAATTATCTTCAACAAACAAAACTCCTTCATTAAACTATAAATGACAAATGGCAATTTGTCTCCATTTTTGAATGAGGAGGTTTTGTGGGTTGAAAACACAATCCATCTTTTTCTCTCCAACAGCTATATTCTCTCCAACCTCTCCATCTCTCACCATCCATTCTTCCAAGCTAAATCTCAAACATTGAAGCTTGTCAGCAAAGCTTTTGCCTTTTGAAAATTTATAAATACAGCCTCTTGGCTCTTCCAAAATATAGATTTTAGTTGCATAGTAAGAGCATTATAGTGAAATATCTCCAGCAATCAAGCACAGTAATCTAGTTTCAATTCATAGCTTAATCATGTTCATTAGTTGCACAATAGTTGTATCATCTTACAATTATTTAGCATTTGAGTTTAGATTTCTTAGCTTGCATAATACTCATTCTTGGAGTGGTCATTCTACTGAACTGCTACTTAAACCAACTGAGAGCAAATAATTTCCGTAAAAACACTAAAGATAGAGGACAATGGAATGAATTTGAAGAATCTCCATTATTTAGTTTGTTTTACTTAATTAGATTCTTCAATATAATGTTTCATTGGTGTGTTGCTTGGTTTAGTTATTGACACTTATTCTCACACATTTTTGGTGCCCACCGTGGGGCCTTGCCTTGTTTTTAATCTTTTTATTGCAGATTTTCTGATAGGTGACGAATTGGAGTTGCGGTTGAGCGCATAGAGGCACGTTTTAGTGCATCCCTGGCAAAGTTTAGTGCATACGAGGACATATTCAGCGCATCTACCGTATGTTTTAATGCATTTACTAGTTGTTTTAACGCATTTACCAGTTCTTTTAGTGCATACATGGATAGTTTAGCGCATACGAGGCTTGTATTAGTGCATAGTTGCTCTTTTTTAGCGCATTCATGTGTTCTTTTAGCTCATGCGAGGCCTGTTTTAGCGCATATGTTGTCTGCTTTCTTTTTTTATAGTCATTCTTAAAATAGCCATATCTTGGACATATTTTGGTTTTTTTTGGAGATTTTGTTTTTTGAAATGGGGTAGAATTTCATAAGCTATCTAATAGTGTAGGTTTTTATCAACCTTGATAGAGTTAAAATTTTCAAATTATCACTTAATTTCAAACCATAATAAAATTTGGTCTAAATTTTAAGGTTTTTATGCTTAATCATTTAGCTAACCATCATATCTTCTTATTTCATGATTCAATCTAACATTCGGAGCTTGTATTGTAGAATTTTAAAGGATCATGGAGCATGCAAATGAAAGAAAAAGCATTATCACATGATTGTAACAAGTGTTTTAAAACACTTTGGAGGTTCTGTAGTGCATATGACCTTTGTTCTAGCACATATGACATTTGTATAATTTTTTGTCTAGATCTGACGCAACTGCAACCAGTGGTTTTATTTCTTTTTTGGATTAAAATGAACCAATCCTAGGGTAGCCATTTGGATTAAAATGAATCAATCCTAGGGTAGCCATTTGAATTAAAATACATCAATCCTAGGATAGTCACCAAACATTATTTTATTTTGGTTAAAAGGAATCCCATGTTTATTGTGAAGGAACATCTTCACTCAGTATAGAAAATTGTCATTTGGGATTTAAAATTGAACTATTTTGTTTGTTGTGATTTTTGGGTAATAGTTTTATGCTCTCCCCTTAATTGGGTGATTAGAATGTCAGACTTACCTTTTCATTTTATGCACTTTATGTTTTATTACATCCCTTAGAAGGCTTGCTCTTGTGGGAAAAAGTACTCACCCAAGAGGAATGACCTAAGTGGGAACACCTAAAGCCAAGGTTTCCAACCCACTCTAATCAAAAGTGAACTTTGGGGAAATCCATATTCAACGAAAGTGTGCAAGATAACCATCCCCAAAATCTTTGTTTTAAAGATTGGGAGGTCTCCTGAGGGAGTTTATCTATTGTGGCGCCAAACGGATATCCTTACTACAAACTTTAGTCTAGAAACCAACCGTGTCAATATCCAAATGTCATAATATTCACAGTGCAAGGGGAGGGAAGAATTTGCCCCCAAAACACTCACCATATAATTGCCATGGATTGTTTTCTTAAGGGATTGAGAAATCTAACCTTGAGTATGCACTTGGAAAATATAAAAACATGGGCGCCCTCTAGGGGGTGACATGGTTGTGTGAATCGACGTAATTCTAATATGTGGGCTATGATAATTATGATGACCCTTTGACCATTAAGAGTGAGTTTTCTTGAAGTGTCTTCTTGTTCAAATACCAGTGAAAAATAAAAAAGGGTCATGCTTGATCCTTGAATATACACTCAATGTTTTAGATTCTATGTCTTTAAAAACAACTGTCTTCCTATTGCATGTTGTGTTTTTAAAATATTAATTTAGATAGGATCATCCAAAAAATACAAGAATTTGAAAAATCAAAACGTGAAATTTATGTTAAGGGATTGGAAATAAACAATAGAGAAAAACTTGGAAACATTAGGATTTTGCAAAATCCTCATTTATCAAACTAAGATCAAAACATCACAAAGTGCATGATCACATCCATTTTCAATTTTTAGCTTAATTTCCGTAACAGGATCATCATCCTTCAATCCAAGGAATCACAAACTAAAAATTAGAAATTCTTTAGTCATATCAATAGAATCCATCATTTTATTCGGACTAAGATATCCAAAGAAATTGCACTCTTTCATTTGGTGATCAAAGTTAGTTAAAATTTGGTATAGGCATATGCTTGTTGTCACAAAGTCCCAAAAACACAAAGAAGAAGACGAAAGAAGAGATCCACTTTACAACATGGGTGAAAGGGAAGAAAATCATTTTCATAGGTTTCATACTGGGAATAATTCAAATGATGAAATAATTGATGAAATGATTCAAGAAGCTCAATAGGATCCACAGTTTCACATAATTTTGGAAAAAAAATTAGAGCGAAATAAAGAAGGATACTTTCTTTTATTAGCAAACCAAGGTGTCAAATTTCCCTCTGACCATGATATGGAGAAAATTAAAGAGGATCCTTAAAAGAATGAAACTCCCTTAAACAATCTTAGTACTCTTACCCAACAAATAAGAGCACTACAAGGCAAATCAAGGAAATACAAGGGGGCACAACTAAAAAGTACTTTGACGGAAATATGAACATGACATCTTCTCCACCAAAAACATCATCCAAATTCAATGTTTTTGAATTTTTGCAAAGGATCAATGAGAAGCCCAAATCTAAGCCATCAAATAACATTGACCAATCCTGTCATGTCATGCATTTATCTTCATCCCCCATATTCCAAAATAAACCTCATGCTTTTTCCACCCAAGTTAATGATCCCATTCAATCACCTTCTTCTATCATATCCTCTATATCCAATTATTCATTTCAATCTATACATCTCGATCAAAACATTCTTTCCACTCCATCCCATGATACCAAAATTCTACAAACCCTTCCAATCTTTGATCAAGATCCCATCTTTTTAGAACCATATGATGATCCCCTCCCTTTCATTATTCACCCGTGATAATCCTCTTCCATCTCAAGAACAAAATGTTCTTCCAAGTTATTCATCCACCCCATTCAATGAATCCATACTCTCTTATGATTCCATCACATCCCAGGAGCAGAACAATTCTTCCATCCTATCCAAAGATTCCCTTCCATCTGATGATCAAGCTACTCCATCTCCTTCATCTAATGATTATTTTCCTAGTCAAGATCAAATTATACCATCATCCTCATGTCAAGGGCTTATCACACCTCTTCAATCTATCCATGAACCCCGCACCTATAAATTGGGATCCTCCACCTTTATCCACTCTGATTTACTTCCAATACCTATCCTTTCATCCATATCATATCCTCCTCAAAATGGACTCGCATCTTGTTTCACAAACAATGCATATCCCATGGGTAAACGAATGTGCAAAATTATGAACTACAAAGGAAAAGGCTTAGGCCTTCATGAACAAGGTATCCTAGAACCCCTTTCTATCCAAGCACATCCACATTCTCACAGCCTTGGTTATACACCTCATGCTCAACCTAGGTATCCTAACTGATCAAACTCTCCATCCATCCTAGGTCCATATCCTAGTCCATCAAACACTACATCTATCCTAGGTCCTTATCCTAGTTCATCAAACCTTCCATCTATCCTTGGTCCTTATCATCCCAACCCTAGCTCATCAACCCTTCCATCCATATTAGGGTCCCACATTTCTCCATCTCATATTCTTCAAGAACAACACAGGCACACATCCTTGATCCACTTTCAAAATTATTTCTACATTAACTCATCCATCATACCTCCATATTAGTCATCTCAATACACTCCTCCCATTGCTTTTGGAAGCAATTTGGGTGCCAAATGTCAAAAAATTCAATATAAAAATCCACATGTATCAAAGGATCAACATGTCTCCTCGAAGAGTCATGCAAAAATAAAAGAAAATTTGATCCAAAAATCAAAAGAAATTTTCAAAAGGCCACAAAGGCCTATCAAAAACAAAATAAATTTTCAAAAGGCCACAAAGGCCTATCAAAAGGCCACAAAGGCCCATAAAAACAAAAGAAAATTTCAAAAGGCCACAAAGGCCCATCAAAGCAAAAGAAAAATTCAAAAGGCCACAAAGGCCCATCAAGTCAAAAGATAATTTTTAAAGACCGCAAAGGTCCATAAATCAAAAAGAAAAATCTCAAAAGCCACAAAGGCTCATAAAGAAAATATCAAAATCAAAAGTCATGTGGATTCCTAAAATTCTCATAAAAGCAATAAAATAAAAATTGGCATCCAAATTTTCTAATCCGAAAGCTTCTCCCCATCTCCCATCTAAAAACATATCACCTTCCAAATCCACTTTTCCTCCATCATGCCACCACCCTTCAAGGTATGTGCCAATGTTAATCTTGCCATCCTTTCCATCTATCCATCACCAAGTCTTCCAAACTCCTATCCATTATCCAACATCCAATCCCCATTCTCCTCCTTTAATTCAAAGATTTGCATAAGGCCTTAACCTCTTCTATCATGCCAACATTTATAAGTCTAATTCCCATGGTCTATTGGAGCACATATTCGAGGGATAGTAGTCATAAAACTTGATGCTTAAATCCTTCAGCCATCCCCCTATCATTCAAATATTATCTTTCATATCCATATACTATCTTCCATTTTCCTCTTATCATTCATGGTCATTATCCTCATTTTCACCTTTGATCTTGACAAGGTTAAGGATATTCTTGAAAATCATGCATCTTATCCTTCATCCAAATCTTCCATACCATATCCTTCGTCATGCATCTTCTCTTATATTGTGGGGCATCTTTTTTTTTTCAATTTTTCATCCCATTCCATCTTAAATTTGAATTTTTTAAAAAAAAAAAAAAAAAACATCAAAATCCAAAAAAATGAACAACAAAATCCAAAAAAAAAAAACTCAAAAAACATCAAAAATCCAAAAAAAAAATCAAAATGTTCCCAAAATCTAAAACAAAACCAATAAACTGGGGGCAAAATCCTGAACTCGCTGGGGGCAATCAACTTTTTGAACTTTTTGAGGAGACAAACGACAACATGCGTCAAGTATCAAATCAACAATCGATTATCTGATCAAGTCTAGTCAAAACAGCTCTGAGACATGTCACACATTGAAACTAAAACAAACTGGATGATCTTAATATGAATACAATGAATGGAACACTTAAAGCATAAGTTGAATTTTTTTTTTAAATTTGATGACATCATATCTCTGGAATGGCTCAATGATGTACTGAACTAGAGTCGCAAGGAAGGAGTATGATTTTTCTTTGTCTGTTTTCTGTGAGTTGATCATTATTACTATGATTTTTCTTTGTCGCTCATCTGTGAGTTGATAATTATTACTGTGCAAATTTTTTGTGGGACATGCTCTACAATGTATCATTGATGAAATTTCAGAATTTGCATAGGAAATTTTTTAACTCTTGTATGTTTATGCAAGCAATACTCAGGTCATCTTGGTTCAATTATACCTCGATGCTTGTATTACCTTGCTATATCAAAAATCATGAAAGTTGTACTCAGGTCATCATCGGTGCAAATATCCCCTTTGATGCTTGTACTAACTTCCAACATTTCAAAAAGCTCAATGATGAAACGTAAAGCATAAAGCAGCTCACAAAATGACAACATTGCATTTTAGTTTGCATATTAGATAGATTGTATCCATATTAGTTTGTGCATGAGAATTATCATATCCATCACATCTCATCTGCATTATCTCAATCAATCCATCCAATCATTTCTTCCAATCTCATCTAATCAATCCATTCAATCTAGCACAAATCATTTAATCATACATTTGGTCTTGTTCCTAGCCTTATTGGAAGCCTTGATCATCATCATCATCATCATCATCGGGATGCATCCTTCCCTATCCTTGTGTTGTTTCGGGATGTATCATTCCCTTATCAACAACACTCTCATCATCATCATCACTGGGATTTATCCTTCCCTATCCTTGTGTTTTTTTGGGATGTATCCTTCCCTCATCAACAACACTATCATTATCATCATCAATCCATATTGGCTTGTAGTTTGATTGGGGCAACATCATACTTATTTTTGAATCCATTTGTGATTTATTTCTTCTCATTTTCTCTTACCAATCTCCTATTGCTTATCATCCTCTCTTGTCCATCATTTTGCATCATCTTCCTCATCTCGCCTTTCATCTAATTGATCCATCATCTCAATCCAATCATTTAATCATTCAACCAATCAATCATCTTCATCAAATTCTTGTATCAATCCTCTTTTATCAAATCAATCAAATCACTCTTACTATTTTTTTTCATCAATCATGAAAGAAAATTTATAAATCTTACTATTTTTTTTTTATCAATCATGAAAACAAATTTATCAATCTATCCTATCATTCTTATCAGTCATAATCAATCAATCATCACAAATTCACTATCACATGCTGAATCAATCAAAAAACCTCATCATCATCATCATTTCATATCAATCTTTCAATAGTGGTTTTCATCAAATCATCTTTATCAGTCGATGAATCGGATAGCAAATCAGTAAAAATTTCCAAAAATCAAATTTATCCGATTCATCACCCAAGGGGGCATATAGCATCATTAGTCAATTTTTCAAAGTCAGGGGCAAATTTTAGTTATCTGAAAAATTCTTTGAAGCAATGCGTAAAACACATCACTTCAAAGAGGGGAAAAATGTATACATCTAAAAATGGTCACATCATATTAGCCTGGTAAATTAATTAAATACGCATTATTTAATTAATCTTCTTCATTCAACTACATTTAAATAAATTTAATAATTTATTTATAAATGTTCACCTTTTCTATAAATCATTCACTATTATCATTTTCTCATGTCTTCTTAATTAATTAAATAAATACCATTATTTATTTTAATTAATTATCACATTACTTTATTATATAAAGTAAATACATTTCTTCAAATATCAAAACTCATAACCATACACTTAATTAAATATTTAATTAAGAAAGCTTCTAAAATATTCTCCAAACATATAATTAAATATTTATATTTAATTGGAAGCTTCCATTTGCACATGTCACAAGAAATTAAATAATATTACTATTTAATTGAGCAATTATCTTCAACAAACAAAACTGCTTCATTAAACTGTAAATGACAAATGACAATTTGTCTCCGTTTTTTAATGAGGAGGTTTTGTGGGTTGAAAACACAATCCATCTTTTTCTCTCCAGCAGCTATATTCTCTCCAACCTCCCCATCTCTCACCATCCATTTTTCCAGGCTAAATCTCAACCATTGAAGCTTACCAGCAAAGCTTTTTCCTTTTGAAAATTTATAAATACAGCCTCTTGGCTCTTCCAAAATACATATTTTAGTTGCATAGTAAGAGAATTATAGTGAAATATCTCTAGCAATCAAGCGTCTTAGTTGCACAACATTACAAATCAAGCACAGTAATCTAGTTTCAATTCATAGCTTAATCATGTTCATTAGTTGCACAATAGTTGTATCATCTTACAATCATTTAGCATAGGCGTTTAGATTTCTTATCTTGCATAATACTCATTCTTGGATTGGTCATTCTACTGAGATGCTGCTTAAACCAACTGAGAGCAAATAATTTCTGTAGAAACACTGAAGATAGAGGACAATGGAAAGACTTTGAAGAATCTACATTATTTAGTTTCTTTTACTTAATTAGATTCTTCAATATAATGTTTCATTGGTGTGTTGCTTGTTTTAGTTATTGACACTTATTCTCATACAAAGTGGGAAATGGTCTTATATGACTACCTAATGTCTATTAACCTCCTATGTACTAGAACCTTTCTATGTAAATTGTCATGTGAATGAAGGATATTGTAACTATAAAAAACCACAATATAATCACATACTAAATAGAAGAAAAATACCATTTAATTTGACTATGTTGTTGATATTGAGTCAAAAGCTAAATCCTATGTAATCATACTATGTAGCATCTCTCAGTACCCTATCGTTGACCATTAAGATCATATTTAGTATAAATGACAAGTATGAATATAAATTATCCTTTGTTCTTACACTGTAATCATTAACTTGGTTGGATATAATGGTTGAATGATAAATGAAAATATAGTAAAATATGTATATGGTACTGATTCCCATTAAGCCCTGTATTATAATATAGCATTAACCTATTTCATGCCAAAAATTAGTCAAAAGTCATCTCTCTAAATGTAAGTATTATTATTATATGGTTGAGTTTTGGAGCACATGATGTATTAGTGCTTGTGATTATTACATACAAATGAATAAGCATGCCAAGCATAATTTCCAAGAGATATCATCTTAACCTAGGTGATAGGTGATAGATACAACTTAGCATGAATTATTGAGGGATTTGAGTTATAATCCCATTCTAATCTATATCCATCTAATATGATTGAACTAAGTATAATTCCAATATTAGGTACTAAATCACAAAGATTATTAAGTGAGTTCAAGGATCATTCATCTACTTTATATTGTAGCTCCTCTAAAGTTTAGATTCCCCTTGTGTGGCTTGTCGATGCATGTCAGGTTACATATAGGAGGATATAATATATTATTTAATCATTGGACTATGTAACAATAGGACCCCATCGAGACCCTTATTGAGGATTTTTCATTATTTTTGTCTCATATTAATAGCATGACTACCCAATGTCTATTGACCTCTTAAGTATAATATCCTTGATAAGGGAACTATCATGAAAACTAAGGAAGGGATTTTATGGTTGTGTTGGAGGATGATAAGTTGTGTAGGAATCATGGCTAATGCAAGGATACACTTATTTTGCAAGACCTATGAGAATTAGATACTTGTGATATTGGAAATATTAGATGTAGTGTTATATCGAGAAGATATTGAGATGCATGTAGTTATGGACCATTTGGGAACTCTATTGTAGTGGTAAAAAGCATAATAAGTTCCCTTAATGTCATTTTTTCTTAATACAATAATAAGACATGCTATATAATTATAGAATGGTATTTAGGTATTGGAGCAAAGGATTTTTATATGACTATTGACCTCTTGAATATAAGAACCTCCATGTTGAATTTATTATGCAGATTTCAACTGTAAGTACGAGTTTGTGTGAGCAAGGTCTAAGGAAAAGCAACAGTGCGAAAACGCTTTTCTAACACTAAAACCACAGAGGAGAAGTGCAAAGACCAATTTTAGAATATTAATACACTTAAGATGAACACATACAGGGTAACACGAGTAAAAAAAATAATTGATTACAGAGATAACACTAGATTTATGTGGGAAAACCCTTTCGGGAAAAAACCCACCACACCAGGAGAAAGACACTTTGTATTATAGTAAGAAAAAATTACATACAGAGTTACATACCTTACTCTTTGATAGTTAGCTCATAGTAGCACTTGATTTTTCATGCACTCACTGTTACAATGCTATTTTGACATACAGTGAATAAAAACTCATCAACCCTAAGACCTTCCATCTCTCAGTATTCGGTATTCTCTATTTTCAGATTATTTGACTCTTGTCTAAACTGACTAATACAAGTTTCTCATCAACCACTAATCAGGGTGCATTAATTTAAGTCCTTCACTGACACGCCAAATTGATCTTAGATTGGATCCACCTACAATCCTACATTGAGCCGCCCCCGCAATAAATTTTATTGTAGAGAAATTACTAATTTTGGGCTTTGCCAATAGCCAAAATCGATCTCATATTAATTGCATAATATATCACTTTTCACCAATCCAGCATCTGGTAATAAATGTTGTTTTGCAACAATGGTGCGAACATAACCAATTAAAAAATTTCCACATGTCGACCTGTTATTCGTTATGCCACTTGATCGAGAAGTGATCGGTCAACTATCCACGAGCTCCAAAATTCCTTGCTATTGTTAACCATTCCTTCACATTCTAGGGCAGCAAAATTTGCTATCGCCAAACACCGACCGCTAGCTTTATCAAGTCCCACCAAGCTACGTGTAAGCCACTAGAGCTCCTTCAGGGAATCTCAAGCGGCATCTGTTATATTCCCCAAGGAACTCTCGAGATGCATGGCCCGACAACCTTTTGCATAAAGCAACTCGAGGACCCACCTTCCTTGCATTGCGCTCCCCGCTTAAGTCACTACCACTCATTGAATGTTGAAGCAATTTCGCTCGAAAAAAAAGGTTCTCAGTGGTACTTGCCTTAGGATGGTATGGAATGCAACCAGCACCATCGGATAAAGTCGATCATAGTTGTTGATGCAAGTCATCGGCACATCGACGAGGCACAACATTTCCTCTTGCCGATGAGTGACCGATCCGCCGATGAAGCCAAGGCCAACTAATATTCTACCAACTCCATGCCCATCGACCCATCGTTGTGCCAACCCTCGGAGTCTCGCCGATTAGACAAAGTCTCGATGACCAAAAGGTCAAAACGACCAAATGAGAACCCTGCGGTAAAGCGATACAGACATAAACTCATCAAGCCTTTAACAAAGGTCCAAGCCAGTAAATTGAGGCACATTTTCCAACAAGCTCCCACTTGATGAAGACTTACTAGCTTCCTCCAGACTTCAAATTTATTGATGATCATAGGCCCCAAGGCCCATCAAACTTGCACACCATCTTAACTTGTCAGTGTTCACTGGATTTTTCAATGCATCAGCAACATTCTTCAGAGTATCCACCTTTCCAAAACTGACCTTTCCATCCTCCACCATATCTCAAACAAAGTGATACTGCACATCGATATGTTTTGTCCTAGCATGGAAACTAGGATTCTTTTCCAAACAAATGGCACTTTGACTATCACAAAAAATTGTAATCTACCCTGTATTAAAACGAATATCAGAACACAAATGACTAAGCCAAACAACTTCTTTGCAGGCATGTGTTGCTACCATGTATTCTGCCTCCATAGTGGAAAAAGCAACTACAGCCTGTCGCTTTCTCATCCAACAGGTTGCACCTCCATTTAACATGAAATTGTATCCACTGGTGGATCTTCTACTGTCAATGTCCCCTGCCCAATCAAAGTCCACATATCCATGAATGATGAGTGTTCTCTCTGAATCAACCAAATTTCCATGGTAACACAGAGCACATTATGAGGTACCTCTCAGATATCTGAACACTCTCTTCATAGCATCCCAATTTGTCCTTCCTGTATTTTCCATAAATCGGGTGAGTACTCCCACTGCTTGGGAAATGTCTAGCCTTATACAGAACATTGCATACATTAAACTACCGACAGCATTCACGTAAGGCATCTTGGTCATGTCCTCCATATTAGTACCAGAGTTTGGATAATCTTGAATAGATAGCTTTGTTCCCTGCAAGATTGGAACAAATAGCTACTTGCAGTCACTCATACAAAATCTCTCCAGAACAGTGTTGATGTACTTACTCTGGCTGACCCAAAGCTTTTTTTCCTTACTAAGATCAGTAATCATAGTCTTACTATTCCCTATGAACAACATATCATCCATGTATAGGGTAATAATAAGCACACGATCATTTTCAGATTTATAATAAACATAATGATCAGATTTTGATCTCACAAATCCCATAGACAACACAAAGGTGTCAAACTTCTGGTACCACATACTAGGAGACTGCTTCAAACCATACAGAGATTTCTTTAATTTGCAGACCAGGATTTCTTTACCTTTTTTAACGAAGTGCTTAGGCTGGGACATGTAAATTTCTTCTTTTAGCTCTCCATGCAGAAACATTGTCTTCACAACCATCTGCTCGATCTCTAAGTCATACGTGGCTGCAAGTGACAACAGAAATCTGATAGATGTTAGCTTAGCTATAGGGGAAAATATTTCTCCATAATCAATTCCCTCTACCTGGGAATACCTCTTTGCAACCAACCTCGCTTTATACTTCTCAACACTACCCTCAAGACTGGTCTTCTTCTTAAATACCCATTTACAACCAACAGACTTTCTTCCTTCAGGCAAAGGTACCGAATCCCAGGTTTCATTCTTTTCCAATGATTCCATTTCTTCATTCATGGCTTCCAACCAGGAATTTACATCAGGCATATTAATTGCCTCTTTAACAGTCCTAGGCTTCTCAGTGCTAGTTATTAAAGCATAGGCACAGTTCGAATCTAACATAGAGAAACCATATCTATCAGGTTGTCATTTTTCACATGTAGACCTTCTCGCTGACTAAGGTTGTGGTTCTTCATCTTCAAAACTCTCAGAGCTGCTAGAGCTCTCCTCAATTTCAGGTACACCATGTAGTTCCTCTTTTTCTGGACTCTGGGGAATTTCAACTACATCATTCTTCTTTTCTCTTTTATCTGTCTCCAACTATGGATCAACTACTGAAGGTTTCAGCTCATGAAATATTACACTTCTGCTATATAGAACCTTCTTAGTATCAGGATTCCAAATTTTGTATCCCTTCACACCAACACCATAGCCGATGAAGATACATTTAATAGCCTTGTTCTCTAACTTAGATCTTTTCTCATTTGGCACATATGCATATGCCTCATAGCCAAAGACACGAATATGTCTCAGAGAGGGCTTCTTACCAGACCACGCTTCTAAAAGTGTTTTGTCAACAAGAGCAGAACAAGGTGAGTGATTTACCAAGTAACATGTTGTAGCCACAGCCTTAGCCCAAAAATTCTGCCCCAGACCAGCACTGCTCAACATACTTCTCACTCTCTCCATTAACATTTTGTTCAACCTTTCAGCAACTCCATTCTATTGTGGAGTATAAGGTGTATTTTTATGCCTTTTAATCCCCTGGTCTTTACAGTACCTTTTGAAATCTATAGAACAAAACTCATCACCATTATCCATCCTCAAACATTTGATTTTTTCTTTCCAGTCTGATTCTCGACCAAAGTTTTAAAATATTTAAACTGACTAAAAACTTCTGATTTACTCTTAAGGAAGTATACAAATTCCCTTCTCGTATAGTCATCAATAAAAGAAACATAATATCTAGACTTCGATACGAAGGAACATTAACTGAACCAAACACATTAGAATGAACATAATCCAATACACCAGAAGATTTATGAGGACTCGAATAAAATGAAACACGATGTTGCTTTCCATATATGCAATGTTCACAAAAATTGAACTCAAGGTTACAATCAACAAGCCCTTTAGCAAGATTTTTATTTTTCAATTTTTTTAAACCTTTCTCACCTATGTGACCGAGTCTATGATGTCACATCATGGTTTTCTCAGCTGGGAGTTTCACCTCCAAGGCATTTGCACCCAAAGGAGCTTCATCATCCTTCTTTATAGGAGCATCTTTGCTTGACTTTACAGAGACGTTGTTACATTGAATAGGACTTGCATCCAGCTTGTACAGAGTGATAGTACGTACACCCTTAGCCAACACCATAGTGCCTCTAGCCATCTTACATCCTTTATTCAAAAAATAAACTTCCACACCAACATTATTAGGCTTACTGACAGAAAGTAAGTTACAAGCCAAACCTAGTATGTGCAGTACATCACCAATCCCTTTCTTTCTTCCATCAAGGAATTGTATTTTCACTCTACCTCAGCCAAAAATATCTAGCATTGAGTCACTTGTTAGGTACACCTTTCCACCATCATACTTTTCATACTTAGTGAACCACTCTATGAGATGTCATGTGAAAAGATGCACCTGATTCAACCAACCAGACATAATCTGATACTTGATTTGCCAAGGCTGTAATGAAGGCATCTACATCACTCTGAGAAGAGTCATAGTCTAAAGATTTACAACTCTTCTTCTTCTCCTCCTTACAATCCTTTCGGATATGACCAGGCTGCCCACAATTCCAACATTTCACCTTAGACTTTTTACCAGGAGACTTTGGTCTCCCTCCATATTTGGATTTAGACTTCTTGCCCTTCTTCTTGTCTCTCTCCTTTGATCTGCCTTGAATAGAAAGGGCCTCTTTGGCTATCTCTACAGACTTCCTTCACATCTCCTCTAATAGCAATAAAGCAACCATGTCTTCCATCTTGAAAGTAGTGTTCGTACTTCCAATAGCCATTACAAGATGATCCCAAGTGTCAGGTAATGAACATAACAAGAGCATGCAACGATCCTCCTCCTCTATCTTCACACCCACAGACGCTAATTGAGCAACACCCATATTAAATAGGTTTAGATGGTCTGCAACAGATGCACCTTCTTCCATCTTCAAGGAGTACAATTTATTCCTAAGGATAACTTATTTACCAAAGACTTTCCCTGATAAATATCACCAAGCATCTTCCATAACAAAGCTATAGACTTCTCCTCATGGACATTCAGGAGTACAAAATCGGCTAGACTAAGTCTTATCAGTCCTCTTGATTTTCTATTTGCAAAATCCCAATCTTCTTGTTTCATGGTTTGTGGCATAGTTCCAGACACAGCAATTCAGAGGTCTCTATCCACTAACAGGTCTTCCATTTTGAGTTTCCACAACTCAAATTTGTCGCCATTGAATTTTTCAATTTCTACTCTACCTGATGTACTCGCCATCTCAAACAGAACTAGGTTCTAACTTTGTAAGACTCCCACTGGAATAGTATTAGCACAAAAAACCAGCCTTACTAACAAGGATAACACAACTGGCCAGGCTCTGATACCACTTGTAAGGAAAAGCAATAGTGCAGAAACACTTTCCTAACGCTAAAACCATAGAGGAGGAGTGCAAAGACCAGTTTTAAAAACATTAAAGCACTTAAGATGAACACATACAGGATAACAAGAGTAATAGAAATAAACGATTACAGAGATAACACTAGATTTACGTGGGAAAAGCCTTTTGGGAAAAAACCCACCACGCCAAGAGACAAACACTTTGTATTAAAGTAAGCAAAAATTACATACAAAGTTATAGTCCTTAGTCTCTGATAGTTAGCTCACAGCGGCACTTGAGTTTTCATACACTCACTATTACAATGTTATTTCGGAATATAGTGAATACAAACTCATCAACCCTAAGACCTTCCATCTCTCAGTATTCAGTTTTCTCTATTTTCAAATTATTTGACTCTCATCTAAACCGACTAATACAATTTTCTCATCAACCACTAATCAGGGTGCATTAATTTAAGTCCTTCACCGACACGCCAAAGTGATCTCAAATCGGATCCACTTGTAATCCTGCATTGATCCACCCCTGCAATAAATTTTGTTGCAGAGAAATTACTAATTTCAGGCTTTTCCAACCTCCAAAACCGATCTCATATTAATTACATAATATATCGCTTTTCACCAATCCAGCATCCAACAATAAATGTTGTTTTGCAACAACAGTGCAAACACAACCAATGAAAAAATCACCACATGTTGACCTGCTATTCGTTCCACCACTTGACCAAGGAGTGATCGGTCAACTATCCACAAGCTCCGAAATTCCTCACTATCACTAACCATTCCTTCATATTCTGGGGTAGCAAAATCCACTATCGCCAAACACCGACCGCTAGCTTTATCAGGTCCCACCAAGCTACGTGTAAGCTGCTGGAGCTCTTTCGAGTAATCTCAAGCGGCATCCACTATATTCCCCAAGGAACTCTTGAGACACTGACACGTGTCCATGACCTAGCAACCTTTTGCATAAAGCAACTTGGGGACCCACCTCCCTTTCGCTATGCTCATCGCTTAAGTCACTACCACGCGTCAAATGTTGAAGCAAATCCACTTGGCAAAAAGGTTCTCAACAGTACTTTCCTTAGGATGGAGTGGAATGCAACTAGCACCATCAGATGAAGCTGATCACAGCCATTGATGCAAGTGATTGGCACATCGGTGAGGCACAGCATTACCTCTCACCAATGAGCGACCGATCCGCCGATGAAGCCAAGGCCAACTAATATTCTACCAACTCCACGCTCATCGACCAGTCGTTGTGACAACTCTTAGAGTCTTGCCATTTAGACAAAGTCTCGGCAACCAAAAGGTCAAAATGACCAAATGAGAACCCTGTGATAAAGCAATAGAGACATAAACTCGTCAAGCCTTTAACAGAGGTCCAAGCTAGTAAATTGAGGCACATTTTCCAACACAAGGTAATTTCATGTTGATTAATAAGCCTAGCCCCTATGTGGATAAGACAATCCCTAGGATATTCAAGCTATTTTATGAATAATAATGAGTGGAGTTGATCGAGGACCTCAATATTTTTGAAGAAGATTGTTATTGTACAGGTTGCTAAATTGTGAGCTTAGTGTTAGTAATTGAAGGGAATCATTAATGAAACCTTGGTTA
Organism: Sequoiadendron giganteum; assembly: GCA_007115665.2. Taxonomy (NCBI): domain Eukaryota; kingdom Viridiplantae; phylum Streptophyta; class Pinopsida; order Cupressales; family Cupressaceae; genus Sequoiadendron; species Sequoiadendron giganteum. The sequence goes on from CM021104.1 coordinate 667,671,487, forward strand.
TGGGAACCTATGTGTAGTTCCTTGAGAGACCTTGTAAGTATAACTCTGTGTGACTTTGATCTATTTGGAAGTAGGTACATAGGCGGTCCTTGGGTGAAGGATGCCTCTATGACCTCAAGTTCATAGGGGGGGCTAGGGGGCATAAATCCTAGATTTTGGAGTTGTTTCCAATTGGTTTGACCTTCTCTCTCTGAAATAGGATTTGGATGAGGCCAGATGGTTATTATATGGTTATGAAGGTAAATCTGATAACTTGTATTTAATTCATGATATGTTTCTAAATAGTAATGTAAATGAAGGGAATGAATTTGAATACTTGGTAGTGGGTACATGATGAGTTGATCTTGTCTCATGTTGGTTCTAGATGATTTATTTTATGTGTTGTGAACCTCAAACTTATAAAACTATGTATAGGCTCCTAAATCAATTGATTGTGCTCTACTTATTCTAGGGTAGGAACCTATCTTCCAGTTATAGTGTTGATCATGGGTCAAGGAACAATACTATTATGCTCAAGATGGAGATTAGTCATAGAGTAGTACAATTATGCTCAAGATTAGCAAGTGTCTAGGAGCTGTACTATTATGCTTGAGATTGAGCTTGTCTCATGTTGGTTCTAGGTGATTTATTTTATGTTTTGTGAACCTTAGACTTGTAAGACTATGTATAGGCTCCTAAATTAGTTGATTGTGTTCTACTTATTATAAGGTAAGAACCTATCTTCTAGTTATAGTGCTTAGTATGGGTCAAGGAGGAGTACTATTATGCTCAAGATGGATAGTAGTCAAGGAGAAATACAATTATGCTCGAGATTGGAAAGTGACTAGGAGCAGTACTATTATGCTCGAGATTGGCAGATGTCTAAGAGTAGTACTATTATGCTTGAGATTGATAGGTTTCTTGGAGTAGTACTATTATAATTGAGATTGATAGGTGTCTAGGAGTAGTAATATTATGCTTGAGATTGACAATAGTCAAGAGCGATACTATTATGCTTGATATGGACAATAGTCAAGGAGCAATACTATTATGCTTGAGATTGGAATTAGTCAAGGAGAAGTACTATGATGCTTAAGATTGATAGTAGTCAAGGAGCATACTATGCTAGTGATGGATAACCTTGGATACTTAACCATCCAATAAAATGTTGAGAAGAGAGTTTATAATGAAGAATAGGTAGGTAACAATTGGACCAACCTCAGTATATTTTTGACATATCTTGATGTGGAAATGGTATAATTAACCCTATGGATTTGAGGGAAGATTCCTAGTGTAGTATGGAATTAATTGAATCCTCTTCCCAATTGTTTGATTGTGTAGAAGATTGGGGAAAAGGATGGGACCCATGGTGTAGTGCACAATACACCAAGATTCATTTTCTATCTAGGATGCACTATGGGAAAGTGTGTTAGTCAATGTGGATGTGTTTGCTAGGCATGATTGTGATGTGATGTGATGTACATATGAGACCATCACTAATGTACTTGTGATGCAAATATGAGCTAGTCATTATGTATATATGGCATATGTTAAAACTAGTCATTGTGTATTTATGATGTATGATGGAGCTAATCATCATGTATATGTGATGTATGTTAAATTTAGTCAATATGTATATGTTACATAAATTGGAGCTAGACATGGTGTATATGTGATATATGAGGGAGCTAGTCACTATGTATATGTGACATATGTTGGAGCTATTCACTATGTATATGTGATGTACATGTTGGAACCAATTACTATGTATACGTGATGTGTATGATCTAGTCACCTTGTGTATATGTGATATATGCTTGAGTCACTTCCTATGGGTATTGCCAGATTATAGAAAGATATGAACTCTTGTGTATCATATATGTTTGTACACTACTGATTGGTAATGTTTGGTATGGAACTAACACTCGCTAGTGAGTTAATATCATTATATTATAACTGACTAAGTTGATAGCTTACGCTTAATGAATAGTCATGGTTTAAAGGTGAGATAAAAAATCTCATACAAGAGGAGAGAATGAACTCTCTCTAATCTTGGTGGGTGAACTACGAAGCCTCTGATTTACTATGAAGGGATACGTGGGCAAGGTCATCAAGATTGAACCCTTGAGGCTTAGGTCTCTATAAAATACCACACATATTTTTTCCTAAAACTTCACATCTTGCACCTGTTAGCATTATCTGAAAATGCAATGATATTCAACTGGAAAGCAACCCTTCAATTTTTGATCACCTAAATCCTAGAGTGGGTAAGGTGAGAATATACAGTGTCAGGGGATCTTTTTAAATATTGAAAGTGATAAAGCTAACTAAAAGAACACCTTCCACTTTCTAATCACATAGATCCCACTATGGGAAAGGTGAGAGCATATGATGGTTGGTTTACAATTAAGAACTTGGCTAAGCCACCACTTCTTCAGTGGGGTGAGTATTAATAATCAAGTGTAGAAAGTAAATAAGAAATGTTCTTGGTGGATAGCCAACCACTTCCACTTTTCAATGAGAAATGAGAAAGAAATATAGCCAACTCAACCACTTAATTAGCGGGAGTGAAGTACAATAAGAAAAAGGCTCAACCAATTTTCAGTGAGAGCAACCACTTATGTAGTGGGGTTAGTAACCAAAATAAATAAAAGTAAAGAGTTGAATGGTACTACCATATCAACGTTACAATATGATGTCCAGTACAATATAGCATGAGATAAACATGACCCTATGATTTCCCAATGAATCAAATAAAAAACCTTGCAACACAAAAATGATTAGGCATCATAAAACATGAGAGAATAAGGTTATATCAAGTCTGATATAATTGTAACAACAGTCTGATGTAACATGGCAGTGAATTGGAAACCTCAATTATCTTTTAAGAATTGGACATAACTTCCTCAAGACTCATCGGAATGAGCCCAAACCACTAGAAAATGAGAGAGAATGCCTAGGAATCCCAAAAAAAGTACCAAGCCACTACTAATCAAACTGAAAAGCTCCTACATGAATCCCAATGCACCTACAATAATGGTACAACCTCCCTAACTAGGTCAACCTCACCTCAAAAATTAGGCTCAGTATGAAATTCACAAACTTTGGGTAAGGGCTCACCCAAGCATGAGAGAAACACATAATCAATACCGACAAAAAGATCCCAACTCCTCCAATCAGTATGAACAATTTAAATGTGGGTTAGCCATACATAAACCAATAGCATGAAAAAACTGAAAATCTCTCCAAATAGGTCTTCAATTTGCAAACTAACACACACTCACACCAAAATATTTTATAAAGTGTCAAGCCAACAAAAAATAAATGCATAATGAAAGCCATCACCAAATGAAAGCTATCACCATTTTTCACTCTACTGCTCTATGGCTCTAAATTTAGCTTGCATGGATTTCATCCTCAAAGTCTAAGATTCAATCTGCAATCTAGAACCACTTCATTACATCAAGTTTAGCATGAGAAAATGAGAGCAAGTGGGGGCATTATATAACCTTGAGACCTAGAATTTTGAATTCACTTTTCCCTCTCAAATAGGATGCCCTATTTTGGAGAAATATAATATTTAATAAAAAATACTTTATTCCTCATACTTTGGCATCCACTTCATGATATGCATAAATTTAAAATTAAAATTGCTCAATTCTTTAAGTTAGGCATCCAAGTACACATTCCCCTTTTAAAAACAACTTGAGTTGATCAATCCTAGGCATGGAGGGCCAAAAAATAACTCAATTATTAAAATTGAACTTAAGATATATTTTCCTTTTCCAACTCCAAGAAGAGTGGAAGCCAGAACTACCAAAAGAAATTGGACTCAGCACTAAAAATTCCAACACTGCTAAAACTGGAAACCTTGCTCTGAAAAGCTACCAACACCACTACCAAAAATAACACTTACTAAAAATAGCATACTACTAAAAAGAGTAAGTAACTCCAAACTCCATATGAGCACATTTTGGGTAGCCATCGTGACTTACTAAAAATAGTAAGTCTAAAAATAAACACTGCTAAAAATAGTAGTGATTTCCCACCAAAGCTCTCTAAAAACCCAGAAAGAACCAAAAATCAAATTGGTAAACTCCTAAGAAGAACTCCTAAAAAAATGATAAGATACCTCCAAGAATCTTAGAAACCCTAAAATTGCCTCTAAGTAGCCTACCAGACTCCAAAAATAGGCTATCAACCACTGAAAATCATAGGGCTAAAAAGGGACATTATAGTCCTCCCTCCTTGAGATTGCTTGTCCTCAAGTAATTGCAAGTCATGCATTAATTGATTTTGATTAAAACTCAACATAACTCCAAGATCCCAAATAATTCTAAAGAATCTATAGCTCCCCCAAATAGAAAAACTGCTCTACTGGGCGTTTGCAAATACAATCTCATGAGGTCTCCCCAAAAGAAGAGCAATCAAACCCAGCAAAGTCTTAGTCAAACCCATGGATAATTTCTTCCCATGATCAAATATTTTTGGCACCCTATAGGTAAATCTAAGAAATTTAATGCTAACTTCCTCATTCTCAGCTCCTTGCATACCAACATCAAGGTCATAACTAAAAATTAATCTACTGCCCCAATCATAAATACAAGTGAAAGTGTTTGTAAACAACTGATTGGTGCTTGCACAGTTTCCCCTCACTGATTTTGATCACTCAATTTGAACAAAACCTTCATTTGAGGCCACAAACCAATCCTATTAAGGTGTTGAGTGGACTAAAAATGTGCACATTTGTAGTTTTCTACATCTAAAAAGATCAACTTGAGGTCTAATTTTTAAGAAATTAGAACCCAAGAAGAGGAAAAATTGTTGTAATACTAAAAATCATCATCCCAAATTACAAATATACTCATGTTCATAGCTAGAAAAATATTCTCAAGTGTCACTAGCTTTCCATAGAGCCATCCTTTTCTCAAATTCTCTCTCCAATCCATGGGTAGGGACAACAATGGACTCTTAAGGTGGTTGCAAAGAGAGGTAACAACAATAAATTTCCCATGCATACAATCCTAGGCACGACAAACCTCTCCCCAAGTTGCTCCATTATGTTGGGGCTATCAACAATGCATCAATCCATGTGACGTAACCCCAAGTAATTAATGAATTTTTGACACCTCATCACAATGGCTCACCACACCAACATTATATGAATCAATATGATGCTCCATTCCTTGTAGTGAATCCACAAGGCCAGCCTCACTATTGCAACGGTCCAATCTATCATATATTAACATAGGAAGCAAACCAATTAGAGGTAATGGTTCTTATATCATCTATTCCTCATGTATCTCAAACAAAGGATTAGGAAATGTGAGCTCTACTCCCACACAAAAAAGGGGATTGACGTGAACTTGGAAACTATTTTCATCTTCTTTCTTAGATTTTATCCCTTGCATCATCTAGAATGAAATAGTGTTGGATCCTCCATTATTAATCCCTTTAAAAACCACATTGCTATCACCATCTTGAAACTTAAGCTCCATGGACTACTGTTGGAAGCAAGGAACACTGAGAGGGGGGGTGAATCAGTGTTCTGCAGAATTAACCTTCACAAAGAAGATCTTAGAACCATTTACAATAGTTAATCAAAGGTAAAGATGCAAACACATGAAACAAATAACCATAACACAAGAATTTTTACGTGGAAACCCTGTTGGGGGAAAAACCATGGTGGAGGTTAATCCACAATTTCATACTCTATTAAAAGTATAGAGAAAATGGGAATGCACATGCATTCAGGCACACTACCTAGAGCTCAATGCTCAAAATCAAGAAGGCTCATTGCCTTACAAAATATTTGGATTACATCAAAAGGTTGAACTAAGAAAGTAGCATCTAAAAATGTCTGGTTATAGTTTCGGTTAGGCTCATAGATCATATTCTAGACCTTCTGTCTAATTCAACACTTTGCTTTGCTATGCCTTAATTCACCTCACAAAATCCTCTTCTGCAAAAGTGAAACTATGCATAATCACTCTGCAACCCTTATGATATTCACAATATATTTCAACACACTTCGAACACATACCAAAATGAATTAACTGATCTCTTATATATATATCTGCTACCAAGGATTTAATCGCTTCATGTCGGCTTCATCAAAATATAAGTTATTTCCCAATAGTCAGCTCAATCCATGAATAAATTTTAATGCACACCCATCAAAGTTAGCCACAGCATAGTGAGGGCCCAAAAAAAAATCTCCAAACATAAAATACCTTGAATATCCATGATGTGCTTCATTCATTTAGTCGGCCTTCGTGAGCTGATAAGCAAAAAATCATCCTACTAGATCTTTTGACCCATACACCGATTGATGCAATGACACAAAACATGATAATAAAATAATACAAATGCTTAACAACGTTCCTCGAGATCCACAACACAAAATGATAATCTTGTGAAGTATAGAGATAGATAGACTTAACTTTAACCGGATACCCTATTCTTCACTCTTACTTCCGATAATACCTTTCTCTTTACTCTATCTACCATTATGGACAAATACTCAACTACAGACCAAATTAATGACTTAGGTTTCCATCAATGGGGTATGTGTAGGATCATCATGGAAACAACAGGCCCTTAAGTGGTGATGAAAATTCAAAAAATCAAAGTTAGGCAACTTGACGTAAATATTTGAACAAGTTATCTATATTATTTCAAAAATATGTAAGAATAGAATCTGTAGCAAATTGAATGTAGTTTCTAAACTACTAGGTTTTTTTTTTTTAAATCTATTTGGTGAGAATTTGAAATTTCAATGCAGTAGTACTTAAATTTCAGGGAAAAAATAAGAAGTTTGTGTCTGTCTGACCACCCTAACCACAATAAAATGGTAATATTTTTTGTAAGATTTTAGATATAAGTAGAGGACTCATGTCCCGATGTGATGCACAATTTTTGTAATTTTTTTCCAAGTAAATAATTAATTATGAATTTTTTATTACAAATTTTAAAAAATATAAAAACTCGTATGTCTAACCACCTTAACTTGGTCAAAACTTCATGAAATTCACTTTTTTTTAATCCTATAGTATGTGAAGCATAGAATGTGATGCATGTTTTGGATTCAAAAAATGTGATATCATTTGAAATCTATAGATATTTTTCAATCAGCCTATCAATCAAGACTTTAGTCATAATTCAAATAGAAAATGAATAATAATTATTTATCAAATTCAAAGTAAAGCATAATTTATATTGGTGGAAAGCTAATAATCTCCTTTAAAAACCCTTTTTCGTTTCATCAATTTTGGGAAGAAAAAAGCCATTAGCCACATGGTCCATCATATCACTTACGTATCGCCACTTTTTGGCCCATCATGATCTTACGCATACCCAATGACAACACTAGAAGCCATATGCCAACAATCTCCCCCTTTGGAATTGATGGCAACACTTAGTGAAAAATGACTAAGTGCCAAAACCAATATTAGTACGTTCCCAAACTTCAAAACATAGCTCCCCTTGAAATTGATAAGGCATTTTTCACTACTCTCTCTCCCCATTTGACATCAATGACAAACACGTATTCAATCTTCCCCTTTGAAATATGACCAAAAACTTGTTGATTCAAAACTGATTCAAAATTTTGGAAAAGAACAACTGCTACTTTAGTCAGAAGATTATCTTGTGTTTTTCTTTCATCTCTAGAAGAAACTTCTTCCAAGCTTCTACTCCAATCCCAATGATTATGATCATGTTGTTATTTTCAAATGTCCAATTGATAATCTTGATGAGGGTTTCTGGAATTGTGATTGCATCCTCTAATTTCTCTCCTTTCCTCATAATCTTGATGAACTGCTCCAGTTTACATTCAGTTAAGTCCTTTACTTTCCAAAAAGTGTCCACAAGCTTGTTTCTGGTGAATTGAACTTTTATATGCTCAGACTATAACTCTTCAATCCTTTTCTTGATTGCACCATCCTAATCCTGAAACATGTCAAAAATTTGTCCAATCCTATTTAACTTTGTTTCAATTTGCTCCAACTTTTCTTTGTATTTCCCAACTGCATGAGGCCAACATCTATGCAATAGTTATAGATTTTGTTTGTTGTACTTATGCATTGCCTCAGCTCATTCATTTTCCTTTTCAACTTGGTAAGTGATTGCTTGAACTGCTCCTTCAAGTGCAAAATTATTTATTCTTCTTTCTTGATTTGAGAATCGGAGTCCATGATTTCCTTAGTGCATTCAATCATCTCTTCAAGTAGAAAATTCTGAAAACTCTCCGCTTTGATATGATTGAGCACAAAATAAGCACTTAGTGTGTTCAAAATCATATCTTGCTCATATGAGGGTTTGAAAGACCATATGCTTGCAATTTTTTGCATCCCATCTTTCTCATGAATAAGTTGCAGTATCTTTTCCTTGGATAAATCGCCTTCTTCTTCTTCAATTCCTTCTTCTTTTTCTTGATCTGGTTCAACTGATTCAAATTCTTCCCTTAGGGCATCCTCAGTTTCCTTATCCGATTCCTCATTTGGCATGTCCATAATTACTTATTCTTTGCCTTTCCCTTCAATTGTTGGAGTCTTCCATGTCAGGTGAGTGTAAACAACAGACTCTCTTGCTCTTTTCCTCTTTCTCTCCATCTCACCAGAAGAGGAGCCAACTTTAGGTTCCCTTACCGAAAGGGGAATGCAAACTGATCCAAAATTTTCTAGAAAACATTTAAAGGAACTTGCATATTCTTGATCATAGTTTTCCAATTGTTAGAGTGTTCATAAATCTTCTTTCAAACTGGTTCATTTTCTTTCCATACAACATTGTTCTTTAGTGGAAAATAATTCAGAAAGTACATCACAAGACATGTAATCAAGGTTCCAAACCTAGAAGGATAACCTATCTCCTTTGTTAATTGCACATTCTCCATTAGTTGATCCTTTAGCAGTCCGCACAGGTCAAAGTCTTAATCTTCCATTAACATTTTGTGAGAAATGTAAATTGCACCAGCCGAGGTTGATCCTTCTCTGTTTCTGAAAAATATTTTATAGGATACTCCATGCGCAATGTACCTTATTATAGGATCTTTGATTGTCAAGATTATCAATGCCCTTTGGTCTCTAGTTACTCAGGTTAGGGTTTTGACTTCTTTGTTTTGGATCAAATTCTTTCTCGGTATATCCCTAATTTTGCATAATCCAATTAGGACTCCAATTACCTCTTTCAAAATATGATAGGGTTTTTCCAGAGTTAGAATGTGATTATTCAATCTGTCTAGAATAAACCTAACAATTTATGCATTTTCAAAATAGGTGAATTTACTCCAAATCTCTAGACTTTTGTGTTTAGCATCTTCCAACCATTTTAATTCATCGGGTGACAACAAGTTTCTTACAACTCTAATCTTCTCACTTCTAAATTCATCTAAATTCACAATTCCTTTGGTTTGTTCTATTTTACGTAACAAACAAGTTCTTCTACCGAGCACCAAATTAAATGGAAATTCCATAAACAACTGAAATACCTAACAGATTTACAAATTCGCTTTTGAATTATCTTTACTCCTTCAAAATTCTACTATAGAGTTCTCTCCTTCTTCTCTTATTCGATGCAAAGTGGCAACTAAGGTTTCCAACTGCTTTTTATAACTCGCTTACCTAACCCTTTTAATGCACTAAATGGTTTTACCCTAGGTATTCTAGATACCCTTCTTTCTCAGACAGTGAGAGAAGGATTCTTTTGTGGACCTTCAACTTCTCAAATTTCTATACAAGTGATCTCCAATGTATCTATAAACTATTAGCACAACCATTGACAATCTCTTGCATTCTGGTGCTAACTACTGACAGGGGGACAAAGGAATTTCTTGAAAAACTCCCCCTAGGCCTAATACTTGAAGATCAATTCCCAGAGGAATTACTAGAAGTATATTCTAGTGCAGGCTCATTTCCTTCAATAGAGAGACTCTTCTTCACCCATGTTTTCTTCACCTGATCTCTTATTTCTTCCACAGTCACTTTCCCTTTTCCTTTATCATCTTTTTGTGAGTTTCTTCCTTTGTATACCGAACATCTTCCATTCATGTTTGTGTTTCTGTAGAATCTTGCAATGTGACCATATTTGTTGGAATTGTAACACACAAGATTTTTTTTCTAAACCAATCATTCCATTTATTTCCTATGGATTTGCATTGGTTAGAAATATTCCCAAATCTTCCATAGGTATAACATTTAACATTCCTTTTACTAACATAACTACTTAGTATACTTCTACATTCAATTGACTTATGACCAAACTTATTGCAACTGAAACATCGACCAAAGAATGATGGACTTATTGAATTCATTTTGCTTCTACATTGAGTAGCCATATGACCAAATTTGTTGCAAGCAAAGCAATATCCATTAAACTTTTGAGCATTAGGTTATCTTAGTGGATACCTTCCACCTTTGTTCATCTGATTTCTTTCTCTAAAACTCTTTTGTTTAGATCTAGAGCTCTCTCCTTTTTCATATCCAAGACCTCACTTGTCATTAGCATTCTTCTATCCTTCAGCTAGCTCATCAATCTTAGCAGAATTGATCTTAAACTTCTCCTTGTATTCATTTGCAATAGTAATTTCATCCCTAAGAATAACAATCTATTTTTCAAGCTCTTCTTCATTATTTATGGATTTTTGCAGTTCAATCTCCAATTGAATGAATCCTCCATTAATTCGGTTGCATTCACTAGATTTTTATTTTAAGGACTAAGCAAGGATTTCCTCATTCTTCTTTCTTCCATCAATCTCCTTAGTTAGCTTCATCACCATAGATTCCATCTCAAGTTTTAGGTTATCATTATCTCTGGCAAGCTTTTCACATTCTTTAGTTATTTCCTTTAAGGTCTAATTCAGGTGAACATCTTCCATGCTTTTACTTTATTTTTGCTTGAGTTGATCACATAGTTTCTTTCTTTTCTCTCTTGAATAATTGATTTTATCTTTTAGTTATTGAATTAATTTCTCAACATCCTTAAGACTTGCTTTCAATTCCAGGATTTCATCTTTAGACTGATCAAGGTCATTAAGTGCCACCAAAAGTTGTTGTTGAAGACCACCAAAGTCCATTTCTTTCCAAGATCAACCTCGAGCTTTTAAAAAAAATTCGAGGAACTTAGCTCTTATACCAATTTTTGTACTCAAGGAACACTGAGATGGGGGGTGAATCAATGTTCTACAGAATTAATCTTCGCAAAGCAGATCTTAAAACCATTTACAACAATTAACCAAAATAAAGATGCAAACACATGAAAAAATAACCATAACACAAGAATTTTTACATGGAAACCCTATTAGGGGAAAAACCATGGTGGAGGTTAATCCACAATTTCATACTCTATTAAAAGTATAGAGAAAATGGGAATGCACATGCATTCAGGCACACTGCCTAGAGCTCACTGCTCAAAATCAGGAAGGCTCACTACCTTACAAAATATTTGAATTACATCAAAATGTTGAACTGAGAAAGTAGCATCTACAAATTCCTGGTTATAGTTCTACTTAGTCTCATAGATTATATTTTGGACCTTTTGTCTAATTCAACACTTCACTCTGCTCTACCTTAATTCACCTCACAAAATCCTCTTCTGCATAGGTGAAACTGTGCATAATTTCTCTACAACCCTTCTGATACTCACAATATAATTCAACACACTTCGAACACATACCAAAATGAATTAACTGATCTCTTATATATATCTGCTACCAAGGATTTAATCACTTCATGCCAGCTTCATCAAAATATAAGTTATTTCCCAATAGTTGACTCAATCCATGAATAAATTTTAATGCGCACCCATCAAAGTTGGCCATAGCATAGTGAGGGCCCAAAACAAAATCTCCAAACATAAAATACCTTGAATAATTATACCTTGAATATCCACGACGTAGTTCATTCACTTAGTTGGTCTTCGTGAGCTAATAAGCAGAAAATCATCCTACCGGATCTTTTGACCCATACATCAATTAATGCAACAACACAAAACTTGATAATAAGATACTCCAGATGTTTAAAAACCTTCCTCAAGATCCACAACACAAAATGATAATCTTGTGAAGTATACAGATCGACAAACTTAACTTTAACTGGATACCCTATTCTTCACTCTTACTTTCGGTAATACCCTACTCTTTACTCTGTCTGTCGGTATGGAAAAATACTAAACCATGGACCGGATTAATGACTTAGGTTGCCATCAATGAAAACACTAGAAGCCATATGCCAACAAATACAAGTTCAAGGTGACCTCTCCTAAAGAATGGATCCACTACATACCCAAAACAACATTTGTGCCTCCAGTGTTGACAACATAGAATTCATCACTGACTTCATAGTGATTTAAAAGTATCCTCAAACATGATATCATCCTAACACAAGACATTATGTTACCATTGGAAACCATTAATTAGTATCCTCCAAATTTTCTAGTCTTGAACCAATGTTGTGCCACAATATTCTCATCAATGAAATTATGTGTAGCACCAATTTCAATTAGAGAAACAATTTTATACCCCTTCAACAACCCTCTAAGTATAAAATAATTTCTTCTTTTAAGCCTATAGATCCTCTCAAGAGTGCCACCATTCTCCTTCACTTGCTCAGTCTCTTTTGCTAATGTTTCTTCTTCACTATTATTTGCTTTAGCTTGCTAGTCTGAATTTTTTTATTTTGATCCATCAATTGAATAGGCTCCATTTGATTATTCTTCCCCTTTTCCCAAAAATTGTGACTTGGGGCCCATGGCTCTTTCAATGTGAAGAAATTATTATTCTTCCTTAGCTCCTTTCTATAATCATCTTCCACCTTCTTAGCATGGTTTTCTTTGGGTTGCATTCTCTCCTTGCCTTCATACCTCTTGTCTCTATCATGCAGAAAGGACTTACGTGGAAATTGTTCTTTGGGGCTGCAAGCTCCATAATTCTTTCCTTCCTTATCACTTCATGAAGAGTTGGTGGATTAAAGGATTTAACCCAGCCCTTCAATGGCTCCATTAGTCCTTCAGAGAAAAGGACTACAAGTCTCCTTTCAGTGATGTTGGGAACCCTCAAGTAAATCCTCTAAAAATCAAAAATATATGAATCAAGAGAGCTTTATTGTTGCAACTGAGTCATCTCTCTAAACTTCACTTTAGGATCCCTTTGGTGAAATTTTTTTGATGATTTTGTTGGTGAAATCATTATATGTAGTAATCGAATTGTGGCCAAGAGTGATAAGTCCATGATACCACCATTCATGATTTTCTCCATCAAGGTGTAAAGAGGAAAATTTGATTGCTTCATCTTCTAGAACGGGTTTAAGTGACAAGTAATTATCCAGCTTCTGCACCTAAGCTCTAGTTGTGCACTTATCACTATCTCATAGTGTGCCAATTTTACATTTCTCAAAGCATTCTAGAAATTTTTGTGCACATGTAGCCCTCTATTCTCTACTCTTCCACCCCTTTCTTCCATTGGTGGAGGTACTAATCCAAGGTCAACAACTCTTGAATCTCAACTGGTAGAGAATCATACTCCATGTAGGCTATCCTAATGTCATCTGCCAAAGGAACTTACTCCTCTTGAGCACCTTGTGGCTCCTCCCTTCATGTGAATGCAGGTTGGAATGGTCTCAGAGCATACATTGAAGGTGTTGTAGTTGTGCGCCCACCATTTTTTTCTGATTAATGGAGCTAGTTTCATCTTGTGGCACTTGGTTAACTTGAGGAATTCCCTGACTCATCTTTTCAACTAGTTGTGACATCATGTCTAACATAGTTTCAAAATTCCTCTCTATTCTATCATCTGGATTTTTGGGTTGGCCTGTTGCTTTCCCTTTGTTCACCATAGCCTTAATTAAACTATCATTTCCACTAGAAGAATCTAAATGGATTCCAAGAGTCCTTAAAATTGTCTCTCCTTCTGGAATTAACGAAGGTTACCACTAACCTTTATTTTGTTCTTTTTTGTAATACTTTATTTCTCTTTCACTCATAGATTCTTACAACTGCATGGAAAGTGTCAAGAGCATAGGTTGACATGATAACTAGTTGTAATACCACTATAAAATACCACCCTTATTTGTTCCAAAAACTTCACAACTTGCACCCATTAGCGTTCGTCCAAAATGCAATGATAGTCAACTGGAAAGAAACCCTCCACTTTTTGATCACCCAAATCCCTCAACTTAATTAAGAAAAAATATTCAGTAAAACATAATGAAACCAAATCAAGGAGCTAGATATTGTAGTTAAAAATCTAAATTCGAAAAAAATAAAAGTCTATCCTTCATAGAAAAAATTTATGTGTTATATAATAATCACTCTTTAAAAATGTTGTATACTATTAAAAATTAGTTATCGAAGGATATGGAAAAATAAATACAATTCGATTCCAAATTTTTAATATATATATAAAATCTATAGACAAAATTTCACAAATCACTAGTTTGCATCATCTTCAAATTCCTCATGGTTTAGCAGCTATAGGTGTTCAAAAGTGAATATTTAGTTTAAAAAGTTTAGTTCAATGCAAGTTTGGCAAAAATGTGTAACCCACTATTGTGAGATCACCCCCCACACTCAATCCTAAATGATATACCCTAAACTCTAAACCCTACACTTAACCCTAGGTCATAAACCCTATACACTCTACCTTATACCCTATACTCTCAACCCTAGGCCCTAAATCCTATAGGTTAAACCCTCAAACCCCAGCCCTATACCATATACCCTCTTGACCCTAAACCCTATCCCTCAACCATATTCACTCAAAACTAAACCATATATCATATACCCTCAACCCTAAACCATATCCCTGAATCATATCTTAAGTGTTGATATTTGTTATTCTAAGAAAATTATCATCATTGCATTTTTTTCTTAGTTGTTTATATTTTTTATTCAAAGCATCTTGTAAAACCTAAACCCTATCCCTCAACCCTAAACCATATCCCTCAACCATAGGCCCTAAAGCGTAGGGGATGAACCCTCAAGCATATACACTCAATCCTAAATGATATACCCTAAACCCTATACACTATATCATTTACCCTCAACTCTAAACCCTACACTTAGGCCTAGATCGTAAAACTTATACACTCTACCCTAACCCTTATATTTTTCATGTAAGAGGATAGATTTAGGGTGCCTAAGAGGATATTTCTTAAGGGTTCCTAGGATGATGGATTAAGGGGAGTTAAGAGAATGACGTAAGGATATGCAAGAGGATGGATTTAGGGTACCTAAGAGGATATGACTTAAGGGGTCCTAAGAAGATGGCTTAAGGGGAGTTAAGATAATGACTTAAGGAGATGCAATCATATGGAATTAGGGTAGCTAGGAGGATGACTTAAGGGTTCCTAAGAGTATGGGGAGTTAAGATAATTACTTAAGGGGACACAAGGGGATGGATTAAGGGTAGCTAAGACGGTGAATTAAGGGGTCCTAAAACTTAGGGGATATGCAATCAATTCTAAACTTTTTATAAAATGATAATGAATTATTTAGCTTTATATTTTTGAATATCAATTAAAATTTATAGAGCTATATAATTATCTATGTATATTCAAAATCCATTGTAACATATATGCATCCTCTCTTTTTGTAATACATCTAGGTTTGGGAGACCTAAAACAAAAAATAATTTAACTATAATTAGGAAATGACTTAAGACTAACATAAGCAAATGGATTAAGGGGAAATACACATGATCTTTGAATCTAAGTTATGTAAGAAATTTTTAACTATATATAGACTATCAATTAAATATATAAACTATATACTTACATGTGTTTATTTATTTTGTTGTACCATTTGCATCCTCTTTTTTTGTAATGCATCTATGATTGTCTCATTCTCATCCATTGAAAGTGTCCATAACACTTTATTAGAAAACCTCCTTGATATCTAACTAGTTTCATATTGGTTTCCAAAATCAAATGTGAGAAATGTATAATCTTCTTGTGTCTTTCATAGTCTTCAATTTTAAGAAAACCATTCCTATTAGATATTTTCTTAGACAAGTGCCAACAACAAACATAGAACTAGTTGGATACTCAAAGTTGTCACCATCCACTCTAGGATGTACCAAATTATATTTTCTCTCAACACATCTAGCCAACTAATACTTTGTCTCCTCATCATTCCCCTCATGTGCAACAACAGCATACACATGTCTTGCAAAAAAAAATTAATTCAATAAAGAGTGACATATAATTAAGATATAAACATGCATACATATAAAATTATATGTATTACAAATAATATAATAAAAAATTGAATTGAATTTGTACTATAGGAAAAAGTATCCCTTTTTCACACTTAATTTCAGGAAATATTATTAAATAAATGGGCTAAATTATGCCTTAATTTAGTGTTGTAATATGTATTTTACATATTCACATTAAGTTTAGGGCCATATTAATTAAAATAAACTTAATTGTGCCTCATTTATGGTGTTGTAAGGTGTACCTTTACACTTTCACACTAATCTAGGGATTTTTTAATTAATTAAGGTTAATTATGGCTTAATTGGCCCCTTTAATTCAAATCCAAGCCTAACTAATTGCAACTTTCGAAGGGTAAAACTCAAAATTCATCAATGCCACAACATAACACTTAACTTTGGAGAGTTTGTGTCCTAGGTAAGTGACTTAGGACCCATTCGCCCAAGGGTGAATGTGTCCTCAATTAGGCGTAGGACCTAAATTTCAAATATGTTTTTAGCAATTTTTAAATGATTTCAAATATTTTTTCATATGTCGACTTGTGTTATTTGAATTTCATGAATTAATGTTAACATATATATAAACAAGAGGTCATTTCACTGTATTTTCAACCTAGAAAAATCTAAGTCTTCAAGCATCCTAGCAATTTTTCATGAGCACCTAGAGCATTCAAGTGAGCATTATAGGAGAAATTTAGGAGCATTTTCAAGGCATTCAAGAGTATATTTGTAGAAGATTATTGCAGCAATCAAGAACCCATTATCAAAATTATTCTTGCATCATGCATGTTATTTGAGCTAATATGGTGGTGTAGTGTTCAAGATCCATTCAAGCATTCAAAAGCATTGTTTCAAATCAAGTTTCATGATCAAGATCCACATCCATTGAAGCAATTTCATGCAAGTTGCAGATCTATTCCAAGGTTCAAATAAGGGTTTGGTGAGTTGTGACATTTCATGTGTTAATTCATCATTCCTTTATGCTATTTCATTTCATTATAAGGTTTAATTACCAAAATGGGGTTTGACCAAGGCAAACCCCCATTCACCTAACAAACAACATTTTTCTCTCTTAATGTGTGATTACAGATTTTAGGTGGAAGATATCTTGAAGAATGAAAATTGAAAAGTTGTCAAGGTTGTCACCATTCTTGTAATTTCATGGAAACTGACCTATAGAGTTTATTTTTGAATTTTCGACTACAAGCTTCAGGAATCTAGAAATGCAAACATAAGAGAAAAAAACTTAGAAATAAATTTTCAGGATCCCTAGCCAGGACCCATTTGCCATTGGGCGAATGAGTCCTCAGTTTGCTTTGAAAAAGAACTTTGGTGAATAGTAAACATCACTTTCTCATTCTCAGATCTGCAATTTCACTGTAGGTTCCATCAGAATTGAGCTTAATCTTCTAAATGCACTTTATAGCTTGTAATTTGGAGTTAATTTTCTATCTTTAATCTTTCTCCCCAAATTTTTGTTTGACTCATACCCCTATCCTAGCATAAAAGGGAAATTTGCAAATTCATACCTTGATTTGACTCACCTTTTGGTTGACAGTCATTTCATTTTTTGGATCTCATTTTCTGAATAAAATTAGAGAAATAGGTCCATCATACCCTTATTTTCCATTATTCCATTGTGGATCACCTATTTTTCTATGTTTCATTTTGGTGAACCTAAGTTTGATCGTTGCAATATTTTGATTCCGGAGTCCATTTTCACCTTAGATTTAGATATTTCATTCATTTGCATCTCTTTGCATTAAATTGAGTCCCATTTAGGGTGTCTACTTTGTATTTACTTCGCATTTAATTCAAGATTTTAGGATTGCATTTTCGCATCTCTTGAAATTTAAAAAATACAAAAAAATCAGTCATTTTGCATATCATTTACATAGCATTACATCATCATTAACTTCAATTTAAAAATTGAAACAAAATCGCACATCAAATTAGGTCTCCTAGTTTGTCATTTTATCGCATTTTGCACTTGCATTCAACATTGAATTCATAGAAAAACCAAATTGTAACTTGTTGTTTCTGATCAATTTCTAGAAACCACTAAAATCTTCTCAGAAATTTGTAAAAAAAAATTAAAACCCTAACCTAGGACCCATTTTCCCTAGGACCGAGTCCCTGATTAGGGTCATTTTCTAATTTTCTGGGCATTAAAACATCTACTTTTGCATTTCATTTTGTTGTTTTCAGTTTTCTGTTTCAATTTACAATTGTTTTGTTAAGTGAAATTGAACATATTTAGCTTAATTTGATAAAATTAGTGCATTGTGTGATTTCAAAATTGCATTTAAAAGATATCATTTTCAAGTTTTTTCATTGTGTAATTAGAAAATTACCTTCTTTAGAATCTGAAAATTGCATTTAAATATTGCATTCAAGGTCATTGCATTGCACTTTACCCTCTTTCCATTTTAGGTGTGTACACTAATTTTGTGAAATCTTGTATGAGCTTTACAATTTGGTGTGCTATTAGCAATATTATTGTGAGATGTAGCTCAAGACTCATATCATCTCGCAATACACCATTCACTATGGATCTTTGATTTTCCAACTCTTTCACTAATAGTGCTAATAATCAACCCTCTATGGATCATAGCCTTCACACCTCATTTCTAATGACTTCCCTTCCTACAAATAATGTGCATTATGTTGCTAATATCCTGCAAGAAAACATAAGGAGGCTTGACGGAGAATCAAAAAAATTACAAAACTTTGTGAGAACCAAACCTATTGTTGGTAATATCATTCCTCTCATAGGGAAGATACGAGAAATTCTTAAACATATTGAAGGGATATAGTTCATATTCTCCTTGGTTCATATCATTCAATGAAATTTGCCTCCCCCCAACCACCTTCCAACACATCTCCCATGCATACGAGAAAAGAAACCACAAGTTCCGATCACTTTACCACTCCTAACACATCCTTTTCTAAAAAAGGAAAGGGTTTGCAGTTAGAAGAAGAAAGTGATGACAGCATAGTAATCAAACCAAATAAAAAGAAACCAAAACTACATGCACATAAAATATTTCAGCTGTAAAATTTGTATGAAATTCTTGCAACTTCTTATAATCTATTACAAATTTCCAAGACTGAGAATATCTCTTACACCCTTCTACATTAGAAACTAATTGAATTGCCACCTAAATGTGAAAATATAACTGAATATCAAACTTCTCAAAATAGACCATATTATGCTTGAGAAGATTCTTTGGACATCACATCGATAATTGTCATGTTTTAAAGGGAATATTGGAGAAATTTAGATCCCCTACGGATCCATCTTGAATTAAAGCATGCACTTTACTTCTTGTCATGTAATACTTGTAGGATCTTAGTATGCTCACTATTACATGTTTAACATTCATTGTAAATCACTCTTTATTGCAAGGAGCTCATTGTCATCACTTATCTTGGATCATCCTTATCCCGCACTTAGTTGGGGCAAGGGTTGTATAGCCTTGTCCTAGTTCAGCACTTGACGTTGTCCTCCTTCCATATATGATGAACAAGATTGGGATGCAGACGGCCTACTATAGGTTGACTCACACGTACCTTACTAGTATCTTGCTTTATTTTTCTTTTGAATGTTTCTTTGTGTGAATGCATGTTTGTAATGTGATCCATCATACTATTTTTTTTTATGTATATCTCTCTCTTTATGTGCATTCCTCTATATGTACCTACATTCTTCTCTATGTCATAAACATTTATCTTTTTGCTTGTCTTATGTTTCCCTTTTGGGGATGATGCAAGGCATCGAGACATTTTAGTCTCTTCCATGTTGACCCGAAATATTTTTCTTTGATTATGTTCTATATGTTTCTTTCTTCCAGTTCTGAGAGTATTTGAGGAATGATGATGTTTCTGAGCTCTATAACCACATTGTAGAAAATATATACTGACCTTGAATCCATGGACCCCTTACATATTTTTGGGGGAAACCCCTTTTCCTTTCATGATGTAGCTACATTTGGGAACATATGAGTTGGCATAGATATTTTTGAGTAAGCTCTCATGTCTTTTTCTATTTTAAAGTTATTTCTCACAATAATGGTGTTAGCAATTCCTTTAAAGTGGGGGCATACAACGGTGTCCTTGTGTTCTTTGTATGATTTTCTCACTTTTGGTGATGCATTCTTTTCTTGGTGGTTTCATTGGGTTTGATGTCGTCCAAGAGCGTGATATCTCTTAGCATACGAAATTCCTTTTAGTGGTGATGCTACACATTGCATTCCCTAAGTTGTCAATCTTTTTACTTTTATCTTGGTCTTGTCCTCTCTTGGAGACATTAGGAAGGATGATCCCTAAGAATAATACATTACATGAACTAAGAAATATCCCTTTGAACAAAAACCCTATATATAATAAGTGTTTAGCATCCATATAAGGCTGCCAATCATAATGTACCTTGATTTCTAGTAGACCCTTCCCCATGTTCATGAGTGCTTAGCATAATGCAGCTTGTTTAGGCCTTGTGAAGCTCAAAATTGTAGTGTAGTATTGTAGTTCCTTATTAAATTTTTTAGGAGGATAGCTTTGATACGGTATGGGAGCCTAATAAGATTCTCATTTTCCACTTCCCATTGGGGGTTCACCTAGTGGACAGCCTAAGGTTTCATTAGCCTAGAGTGAGTCTGTGTGTCATTTGCATGGTGGACATCGAGTTCTCGTGAATGAATATGACAAAAAACCATGTTCCACATCGCATTGGGATAGTCGTAGATTGATCCTCCCCTTCCCTAGACAAACAATCATGTTCCACATCATGTTGGGATAGTCAAAGCTTGATCCACCTTCTCTTCTCCTAGGCTTTGATAGTGTATGATTGAGTATCTTTGTCATTCATGCATACATATGTGTCTTCAATGTCTACTTTAGTGTGCTTTTGACATGGGGTCATACTCTCAATAAAGTGGGGGGTAAATGTAGTATAGGAAAAAGTATCCATTTTTCATACTTAATTTGGGGAAATAATATTAAATAAATGGGCTAAATCATGCCTTAATTCAATGTTGTAATCTGTATTTTACATATTCACATTAATTTTAGGGCCTTATTAATTAAAATAAACTTAATTATTCCTCATTTATGGTGTTGTAAGGTGTACCTTTACACTTTCACACTAATCTAGAACATTATTAATTAATTGAGGTTAATTATGCCTTAATTGGCCCCTTTAATTCAAATCCAAACCTAATTAATTGCAATTTTTGAAGGGTAAAACCTGACATTCATCAATGCCACAACATAACACTTAACTTTGGATAATGTGTGTCCTAGGTGAGTGACCTAGGACCCATTCACCCAAGGGCGAATGGGTCCTCACGTAGGCCTAGGATCTAAATTTCAAATATGTTGTTGGTGGTTTTTCAATGATTTCAAATATGTATTCAAATGTCGGCTAGTGTTATTTGAATTTTAGGAATTAATGTTAACATATATATAAATAAGAGGTCATTTCACTATATTTTCAACCTAGAAAAATCTAATTCTTCACGCATCCTAGCAATTTTTCATGAGCACCTAGAGCATTCAAGTGAGCATTATAGGAGAAATTCAAGAGAATTTTCAAGGCATTCAAGAGCAGATTTGTAGAAGATTATTGCAGCAATCAAGATTCCATTATCATGTCAAACTCTTCTTGCACCATGCATGTTATTTGACCTAATATGTTGATGTAGTGTTCAAGATCCATTCAAGAATTCAAAAGCATTGTTTCAAATCACGTTTCATGATAAAGATCCACACCCATTGAAGCCATTTCATGCAAGTTGCAGATCTATTCCAAGGTTCAAATAAGGGTTTGGTGAGTTGTGACATTTCATTTGTTCATTCATCATTCCTTCATGCTATCTCATATCGTTATAAGGTTTAATTTCCAAAATGGGGTTTGACCAAGGCAAACCCTCATTCACCTAACAAACAACATTTTTCTCTCTTGATGTGTGATTATATATTTTAGGTGGAAGATCTCTTGAAGAACAAAAATGTCAAAGTTGTCAAAGTTGTCACCATTGTTGCAATTTCATGAAAAATGACCTACATAATTTATTTCTGACTTTTCGACTACAAGCTTCAAGAATCTAAGAGTGTAAACACAGGAGAACAAAATCCAAAAACAAATTTTTCAAGAGCCCTAACCAAGACTAATTCACCATAGGGTGAATGAGTCCTCAGTTTTCTTTTAAAAAATGCTTTTGGTGACTGGTACACATCACTTTCCCATTCTTAGATTTGTAATTTGACTATAGGTTCCATTAGAATTGAGATTAATCCTCTAAATCACTTTATAGCTTGTAATTTGGAGTTTATTTTCTATTTTTAATCTTTCTCCCCAAAGTTTTGTTTGACTCATACCCTTGTCCTACCATAAAAGAGAAATTTGCAGATTCATACCTTGATTTGACTTACCTTTTGGTTGATAGTCATTTCATTGTTTGGATCTCATTTCCTGAATGAAATTAGAGAAATAGGTCCATCATACCCCTATTTTCCATTATTCCATTGTGGATCACCTATTTTTCTAGGTTTCAAAATTTAATACCTTCTTGTACAAGGTCTGAAACATGATCATAATCATTTGATGCAAACACTTGATTATCTTCTTCAATTGGTGTTCCATGTTGATCATGTATTTATGTAGGTGTTAATACTCTTTGTTTCCATTCATCAACCCATTCTATACTTTCACATGCCTCCCAATCACCTAAAATACAAAATTGACAAAAACATGCAAGCTCCCATGCCCATATTGTCCACGTGTTTTCTTTCAAACTCTTAAATGAATATCATTTTTCTGATCCATTAATTTTTTCACAATATTGTTGAGGAAGAATATTCTCTTCTTCAACAAACCAAAAGAAGCATCAAATTATTAAGTTCTCACTTGTTCTTGTAGATAATTTTGTATTGCACCAATCTACAATTGCACGTGCATCTCTAAATTTTGATGCATCCTCAAAATTTAGTTGCTCTATAGAAAGAGCTCTTTTCAGACATGCACCTACTCCATCATGTTCTCCTTTACCATGTCCAATTTCAAAAAAACTCCACATGTGTTGAATATTATTTTCCTTATGAGCTCTACATAACCAATAAAAAAAATTTAGCATTTTTGAATTGTCCTATACAATTATCTAACCATATGAGATGTTCTCTCATTTGAAATTCTCTTTCTTTTATATTTTTATAAAATATATTAAAACAATATCAAACAAATTCTAACAAGTGTAATTGATTATCAGGGCCACTGCAAGATCATGGGGGTCCAAACTAGGCCCTTAAGTGGTAATAAGATTTTTAAAAATAGAGTTAGGTAACTTGACATAAAAATTTAAATAAGTTCTTAATATAATTTAAAAAATATGTAAGAATAGAATTTGTGGAAAATTGAATTTAGTTTCTAAGATATTATTCCTTTTTTGGAAAAAAATAAATCTATTTGGTGAAAGTTTTAAATTTCAATGCAATAGTACTAAATTTTTAAGGAAAAAATAAAAAGCAAGTGTATGTCTGACCAATGTAAGTACAAGAAAATATAATATATATTTTTTGAAACTTTCAATATAAGTAGAGGACACATGCCTAGATGTGCCACACTTTTTTGTGATTTTTTTGCATTTAAATAATTAGTTATGAATTTTTTGTTAGAACTTTTTTAAAAATATTAAAAATATTTTGTCTGACCACCATAACTTGGTCAAAAATTTATGAAATTCATTTTTTATGTTTTATCTTATAGTATGGGAAACATAGAATGTTCCACATTTTTCGGATTCAAAAAATATTAAATTGTTTAAGAATTATAGATATTTTTCAATCAACCTATCAATCGACACTTTGGTCAGAATGTATGTAGAAAATAAATAATAATTATCTATTTAATTCCAAATAAGGCATATCTTATATTTTTGGAAAGCTGGCAATTTTCTCAATAAACCTTTTTTGTTTCATCAAATTCAGATAAAAAAAGGTCGCCAGCCACTTTTTTGTCATATTTCCACTCTTTGGACCCCCATGATCCTACACTCACTCATCACTCACATAAAAATGGTACTCTCTCAAAAAAAAAAATTATCTTTTGTACTATCATCTACATGTCTATATACTATATGAACAAATATGGCTACCTGCAATAAATTATAGTATTGAAATTAGATTTCTTACTATGGAGAAAGAGAATAGTGTGTTTTGTAAAATCAACAACTGGCAATATAGTTCCAATTGGAAATATGTTTCTACATGTACAAAATTGACCATCAAGTCATCGAGCATATTGAGAGTGTTTGACATATTTGGGTGCAATCTTACCTTTAAATTATCTAATGAATGCATGCACACTAATTTTTCTATGATTAGCTCATAACATTTTTCAAATTTTCTATCCTTTAAAGAATATTGAACATTTTTGAAATTTTTAGAATCCACTAATTGTTGTCCAAATTCATGTAAGGTACTTTCACGCATACATTCTCCTAACAATTAAAGTTTGCCACATCTATTGTATTGTCTAGAAATACATGCATGTGAATAAATTAAGTGTCGATTAGATGGTTCACAAAACAAACCTACTATAAAGTCCTTGATTGTTTCAGGTGGCATATTAATACAACATTCTTACATAATTTTGTTAGTATGTAAAGTACAACATATATATCAAAAAATATCATAATAATAATGAAGTTGAACATGAGTTTTTCAACAACAAGAGATTTTTTGTTTATTAAATGTGACAAACCATGGTTTACATTTTTCAAAATGATTTTTACCTATTCTAACATTTGGTAAGATTGAATCATCTGATTTTTTTTATAAAATTTAGTTTGAGTCATATTTAATAGATGTTTTGGATGAGGGTCACAAATTTTTTATCCTACCCTTAATTTTAAAACATATCTAATATTAGGTGATACTCTTGTATTTTTCATTTATTTATTTTTTTAAGGTAAGTTGTGACACCCAAAAAATAAGTTTTATGAAACTTGTGGATCCCATATTTTATTATAACTTGGTTTATTTGATTTGCATCTTCTCTCACATGGCATCGACATAGTTACAAGTATAATTACGTATGATTTTTCCTTATGCTCAATGTCCCTTATTTTCCTAAGCCTCTACTCACTCTCTTCATGATGATGTCAAATTGACACCCTACTCATTCCACAATCAGTTCCTTGTGTGTGTTCTTCCATGGCATCATTTACATTAACGAATCTACATATTATTTCTCACTTCACCTCGTTAGATGATGATTTGAGAGTACCTGCAAATCCCATCCCATTATTATTATTTTTTAGTTCAATGGCCAAAAATATCAAACACTGAGATATCAAACAATGGAGATGTCCATCTATCTTCATAATAGCAAGATCCAACTTGTATTTACAAGAAAGATAATTGATCAATTGCTGAAGAATGTGATAGTTGATAGTGGTCATTTGACTCTTAAGGCAATGTGTTTAATTATAGGTAGGGAGTTTATGGTGTCTCAAGAGCATTGTAGGGTTAATTCTAATATCCCCTCGTGATTCATGGCATCCATTTTGGACCTTAGAGTTTCAAAGAAAATGGTGGCCTCTTTGACCAATGATATCTTTGATGCAATCTTTCACGAGGGTTTGGATGAAATTATAGAGGCATCTTGTCTAGGAGAAGGGATCCCTCATCCCGGGGAATTAGGTCAGTGCATCTACATTCGGATATTGAGTATTTTCCCTTGTAATATTTGGCTATGGAGATAGCCACCCAAGATCTAAAGGCCTATGGAAAGCACAAAATACTCAGAAGATTAATATGACAAGAATAAATTGTATTCCTATCAATGAATGCAAAAATAATCAATCGAGTTGTGCATTCAATGTGAGAGATACCCCTTGGTTATATAGCCAAGGTGATACACTAGATTTCATAAGATTACGACAAGTTTCTTAATCATATGACATGTGAAAAACTATCTCAACTACCTAGGTCACATGTCTTATTTTTCAAAAGATAAGATAACAACGAACGATGAGTAACAACTTCTAGAAAGAATCTTAGGACCTAAGTAAATTTAACATGTGAATATGTCCCCTAATTCCCTAGTAAGTGAAATAACTATGTACAAGAAATTTATTCACACCAACACCCCCCTTAAGTGCAACTTAGGGAGAATATTATTATGCAAATGACACCAAGATGCAAATATGGGTTCTAGCAACTAGGGCATGTTAGGTACCCATGTACAAATGCAATGTACCAACTCTTATACACATGGTGGAGATGGGAAGACTGTGGATTTCACACCTGATTCAATCATCATTCAAGACTTGGAGAGTAGAGAGATCATTTCTACTGGGGTGGTTGATCATTCATCTCAGTTGTATACCTTTGTAGATTTTTCTTTTGATGGTAGCATTGTTCCTTTGGCTGTTGATTACACTTCTAGTGTGAACCATGATTCAAAGGAGACATTTGGATTCTTGAATTTTGGATTACTCACATCAGATCCAATTCTTGAGTCATGCATTTCATCTCCTCCATCTACTGTTACAATTGATGATGCTTGTGATTCAATAGTTTTGGCTCCTTGTGATTTAGTGCAGTAGGACATACATTATCCTGATTGTCTTTTAGATTTGGTTGCTTGTGATGGCTTCTTAACAGGTATTTTAGACTTGTTTGTGGAGTCTCATATTGCAGATTTGGGAGACATCATTGATGGCATTCATCTTATCTTTGATGAAGATTCTCCTTCTTCAGTTGTTGTGAGGGAACACCTTGACCCTCTTGTTCAATCTCTACATGATCATTCTTCGTAGTTTGACGTGATTGTAGATAATTTTGGACAACATTTGGAGGAGGCTTCTTTTTCTTCAGAGGGGGTATCATTGTCTTTGGATCATGTTCTACATTCATCTACCAGATTATGGTTTGTCTTTTTCATAAATTTATCCTAGAATGCATGTTTGGAGTGTGACACTTTTCGGAATTGACATGGAGACACTTGAGAATCCCTTAGTGACATCGTCCATCATCCATCTTCCTGATATCCTGCATACCATCTTGGTTGTGTTTCTTCCTAAGGGGGGGAATGTTGTTCAACAATATTGGATCATCTTTAGCATTCAATTTTAAGCTTCCACTATCATTGAAAGAGACTCACCATTGAGGGGGGGTTGTATGGTCTCTCTTCTACTTCTCTTTTATGGGGGGGATTTTTTCCTCACATGGAGATTTTTCCTTCTCATTGTTCATTGAGAGCATTTTATTTTGTATTGCATCTCTCTTTTGGAGAGAGTTTTGTCCTATTAGGTTTTCTCCTTTTCTCCGTTTGTGAGAGATTTATTTGCATTTCATTTGTACATGGGTACCTAACATGGCCTCGTAGTTGGGAACCATCATTGCATATTTGCATCATTTGGATAATAATTTCCTCCCTAAATTGCACTTATGGGGGGTGTTGATGTAATTAATTATTTAATTACACTTGCATAAGTTTACTTGGGAATTTTAATTATATTCCTAGGTATCATTTACTAGGTGATAGGTTCACATGTTTGCTTAGGATATAATATTCCTTCTAGAATGATGATTTGTCTTTTCTAGAAGTCTTATCTTATCTAGCATCATTTCCTAGGTAGTTAGTTAGTTGTCACATGTCATAAGATTATGACACATGTCAACATCATATTACATACTACATCTCAACCTTTCCTATATAAGCAAGGCTTCATATGTACATTTTATCCATCCAAAGCTCAATTGAGTGTTTTGTAAGTCCAATATATCATTGAAATCTTGAGTATTGCATATTGGCCACATCTTGCATCCATTGCTGCAATTTCGTGTTCTTGTTTTTCCCTCTAGTGGAAGCTTGTTGTTGGTTTTTGCAGATGATCCTGGAGGCTTGAGTCCTTGAGTGACTCAAACATGTTCTATTATTTATATTTCAGCTCCTATTCCCATTGCAATAGAATACAAAGAAGATAGAAGAGATAAGGGTAAGAGGAAAACTCTATGAGAGAGTAGTTAACACTAAGGGAATGGGAGTGTGAGAAAAAATGTGAGGAGAGAACTCTTAATAGAGAAGTATGAAGGTACGTCTGAAGTTGAGTGTGACAGAAAGAGGGAAATATTTGTCATACAATTGGGGAATATGTTTGATGATGAAGTGAACGGCCACCGACAAACTAGTCTAAAGAAAAATTAAATTTAAAGAGAAAATATTTAGTGGGCATCTCTTTTATTTTTCAGATATTCTTTTATTTTTAATGAACAATATTTGAATAAATAGGCTAAGTGAATGTTAAAGGGTTCTTGTTATCTGGGTAAGTTGAATGCTTCGAAATGAGTTGTTCAAGAATCACATTCTATTGAGTGAAAGGTCCATAACACCAATAAAATTGATGAGGTCAAGATTATGCAATAAGCAACTTTAACCAAATAGATACCCCTTAGTCCTTTTTTCTTAGTGGAATAGGTATCAACTTAGAACACCAATAAAAGGATGAGGATAGGATTGTGCAACAAGAAAATTTGGTAGAATGAATACCCTTAAATTATTAGCACTTAATCGAAGAGGCATTGGCTTAGACCACCAATCAAATGGATTGGGTTGGGATTATGCAACAAGTGACTTTGGTAGAATGTGTACCCCTTAGTCCTTGGCTTTTAGCCAATGAGGTATTAGATTAGATCACCAATCAAAGGGATGAAGCCAATATTGTGTAAGAAGTGACTTTGGTGTAATGGATACCCTTCAATACTTGAATATCAACTAAAGAGGCATCAACTTAGACTCATACATCCAATACAGACAAGCTACCAAAAATTAATTTAAGGATGGTTAGACCTAAATCAAAAAAATTGCATGAAGTACATAGATCTATGGTTGAGATAAAATGGAGTACCATATAAAAATTCTTAACCTTTCATTATTACATAAATTCATAGTCACCAAAGAAAAATAGTAAATTTTATTTTTCCTTAAAAGTTTGAATACGAAAAGATAAGTAAAGTTTCTTACCAAATTACCCCCTTTCGTTATGAGAATACATCAAATACTTATACATTTTTTTCGATGATTTTGGCTTTTTATCAAATCCTGAGAATTAGGAGCTACATGCTCAGTATTCATGATATCAACTTCAACTTAAGGATTCAAACCATGATCTTTGTTAATAATTTTGACATGGTTTTTATCATCTAAAGCTACTATTTCTATATTACCAAGTATGATATATTTTTCAATAGGTCAGATAGTCATAAAATAATGTGTTAGTTTATCAACATTAATAGAGCACCCTTATGACATGTGTCTAAATTTACAATGCTATATTTTACAAGAACATGCCAACAATAGGCTCCAAAAAATTGTTGAAGTGCATCTTTTGACCAATGGCACAACAATTCTAAGATGTCAAACTATCAGCTTTCAAATGTTGCACCATATATTGATATTTAAAAATAATCAATGTTTTGTAACATTTTGGACATCATCTAACACTTTTTATTCTTTTGAAAGAGAGAGGGGTCCACTCTTTCTAAAACATCATTTTAGACAATTATGTAAAAAAAGACACTACCCTTATTGATAATAGTTATGGAGAGCACTGTAAGACAGGGGGACCAACCACTGCAAGGCCATAGGTCATGAAAGGATAACGGCAGTATGGCTGCCGTAACTTACCTCAGTTTAAAGGAAGGTTAGGATAGGCAGGATGAGAATGATGAGAGTTGTAGGTCCTTCAATCACTCTGCAAACCCGCTCGAGTTGAAAGGAGACTAGGCGAGTTGATCTTTAGGGTCAAATCTATGTCTCAGATAGCTCTCTATTAGAGGACAAAAGTGCAGTTCTAGGACGACAACATGACGTGCTAGCGTCTCACAGGTGCGCTAGCGTCCGTATGGCCAGAAAACCAAAGAGACAAGATTTAATCTCTAAAAGGTGGACTAACAGCCTAGTTACGAGTTTCGAGAAGTACATAATAAGATTATGAAATGTGAAATGTAAAGATGAACATGATAAAGAAAGTAGATTACCATAAGGGTGACGAAGGCGATCTCACACAATAATCTTCTCACCGGCTTCCTCCAAGATCTCTCCACCTACACACAAAAAAGAGGGAAAATGTTGGCAGGATGTTTAGGGGTCTGCCTTAGTCAGACCCCCGTTTTGGTGTTTCCACCTCCACAGATAGCCCAGTTTGCTATGATAGAAATAAATTGATAAAGAAGAGAATACAAGCGAAGTATACAAAGGACACTATAAAACAGTATGTGCTTACTCAACCAAAAAATATATAAGATGAGAGGAGCTTACCACCTCCATCCAAAACGCTCAAGGCTAGTGGAGGAGAAAGATGAGAGGAACTCAAGCCTTTGCTGCAATGGATTCGTCTTGTGCTTGCTCTATCGAAGTGATGGAGTGGTAGATTTTTTCTATGAAGTGTGAAGTACTGCTACAAATCTTGGAATGAATGCTCAAAGTGTGGAGATATTTCCAAAAGATGAATATGGATGAAAGAATGAATAATATGAAGGAAGAATCGAAGAAAACGGCCATATTCGAGTCGGCCAACCGAAGGGAGGCATTACACTTTGACTTCAAATAAGAAGTGCAACATCTCTACTGACTCTAGTTGCAGGAATCTGCCAGGGATGTAAGCGCGTCATGCAGATGTCTATGTGTCGTGCAGATGTCTATGCACTGCGTGGGTGTCCCCAACAGAAACGCCTCCACCGACACTCAAAATGGGCACCAAGTGTGATGTGATCAATGAGCTTATGTGGAATTAAGCCTCCGCCTTTGGTTTTCTAAAGTGTAAAGGGGGTAAAAGGGGAGTTTGCATTAGGGGTGAAAATTCGCTCCTATACATTTTACCCCACTTTAGTGAGCATGAATACTGGTGAGTGCTTTGGTAAAGTAGAGTAAAAGAAGTAACAAAGTAAGATATGTATACCTGAACCGACGAGGAAGAAGAGCATGGTCTAGCAAACCTGAAAGTGTAGGAAATGACTTCATAGTTTCATGGAACTATAAAGCTGAAGAATGAAAGCACCTTACAAGCTCACATACCTACAAGGGAGGTATCCTTCAAGAATTCTCACATGAAGGAAATCAGGAAGAGCACCTTACAGGCCTGCAGACCTGCAAGGAAGGTATCCCCCAAGAAATATCACACGAGGGAGACCGAGTAAAGAGGACTTCACAAAGTCAGAGATGGCGACATGTTTACCCACAGATAGAACATGTCAGGAAGTAGTTCTGCAGGCCAGTGAACGGACAGTCATGCAGACCATCGCTAAGCTATAAGACTTTCAAAGGGGTCCCTTGAGAACCCTTCAAAAGGAAGAGGGGTCCACTCAGGGGACGCCCTATTTGAAAAGTAAAGTCTAGTCAAGCTGCCCCCAAGCTAGACGTAAGGATGTGAAGTAGGTCTAGTCAAGCTACCCCCAAGCTAGACATGAAGATGTCAAACCGGTCTAGTCGAGTTGTCCCTGAGCTAAACACCATAGAACTCATTAGAGATAAAAAAAATTCAAAGGGCTCCCTTGGGAACCCAATGTGAAAGGAAAGGGTCCACTCAACGAATGCACAACTCAAAAGCTAACGTCTTCTTTCTCAAATCGATTCATCATCAAGGAATCCTTCTAAAAGATGTTCACTTCATCAAGGAATTTGAAAGGAAGGATATGCCCTCATGTGAGGGGAAGATCAAGACTATTCCGGCTTTAGAGGAAGGGTTTCGATTCCTTTCTTTATGAGCTCATGATGAAGGAAACATGTTCCATTAGGGTTTCAAGTCGAGAATGTGATTTTAACAAAGAAGCGTGAAGGGGTCTTGAGAAAATATTTCTTGGCAACGAATGCATTTTCTAAAGACCAAGTAAGTGTAGAAGTAGCGTTGTCACACATGAAATGGACAACTCAAGAAATGAAGAGAGAAATATAAAGAGGAGGGTAAGTGCACAAAGATGGTTCCCAGAAAAGGGACTTAAGTGGACAAATTTTCTCTGAAATCAAAAAATATTGACCTTCGACGTGAAATTGAGGATAGTTACACTCAAAATTTTGAGATGGAATAAAAACAAGGATCGAAGTGCTCTGAGTCTACTTTCTAAACTACTAATTTATTTTTAAAATGGTTGAGATTAAGGGGTTCAAAAGAGGGACGTACACAAATTGGTGTTGTTTTTGTCAGAAAAAACATAACATAGCAACTCTTGTACGACCCTCGTACGGTGAATTTTTTTTAGTATTTTTAAAATCGCAATGGTCAGAAGTTAGCTTATAGTATGCAGTTTATGCACAATTTTTCTGATAATTTTTTAATGAATATTTGATTTTTTTACTAATTTTCGAAGTGGACACTTCCTGAAAAACAAAATTTTGGTTGTGCTACACCTACAAATTTTGGAAAATAATTGAATTTTTTTTTTTTAAATTGTAGAATGGAGTCTAGTTTCTAAAATTGTAATTTATTTGAAATTTCGATGAGAAGTTAATGTATAACAAAAAAACACCAAACACTACTTTTTTCCAAAAAAGAGACATACAAACAAAATAAATTATGGATGAAAGGCTTAACATTGTTAGAAAGTGAAAAAAATTACATTTTTGGATAGCTAAGAGAGAACGTAACATTACCCAGATGTTCGATTTGTTTGATATTGAACCACGTGCAATCCTGACGGTGAGCATGAACTCGATTATGTGAAATACTACAGAATTTGCAAAAACACGTCTCTGGTCATTGGGAATTCCCTCCAAGCCTTGGGTTGGTATTCCAAGGTAAATACCAATCCTAAGGCTTGGGGATTCCCAAAGCAAGATATAACACGATCGCGTTATAACATGCTCACGTTATCTCCTCCTTTATGTTAAATGCTAGTCTATTGAATGTATGTTGAAATATTTGTATGTTTGTATGTACATGTATGCTTGTATGTCATGTATGTATGCATGTATGCACGCTTGTATGTATGAACGTCTGCCTTCATGTATCAATGCATGTATATTGTATGTATTGCTATATGTATGTAAGATTGTATCGACACATGTATGTATGTATGCTTATATGGATGTAGGATTGTGTATTATGCTTGTATGTATGTGTGTATGTATGTATTTATGTATTTATTTAGAGAGAGGGAGAATTTTAAGAGAGAGAATCTGGAGAGAGGGAGAGGGAGTGGAAGTGAGAGTTTAAGAGAGAGGGAGTAGGAGAGAAGGGGTTGGAGTGAGAGAGACTTACCTAGGTAGGATGGGAGGGATAGAGGGAGGGAGGGAGAGAGAGAGAGAGAGAGAGAGAGAGAGAGAGAGAGAGAGAGAGGGGTGGGAGAGCGAGAATTGAGAGAGAGGGAGAGAGAGAGACAGAGAGAAAGAGAGAGTTATGTAGGTAGGGTGCCAAAGGGAGAGACTTGAGAGCATGAGGGGGATGAGAGGGAGAGACTTGAGAGATAGGTAGTGAGAGGGATTACGAGAGAGAGGGAGTGTGAGTGAGAGACCCGAGAGAGGGAGAGGGTGTGGGAGGGAGTGACCTAATAGAGGTAGAGAAAGAGGGGGGTGGAGTGAGAGGGACTTATCTAGGTAGGGTGGGAGGGATAGATAGAGAGGGGGGGAGACAGAGACAGTTACCTAGGTAGGTTGATAGAGGGAGAGACTTGAGATAGAGAGGGGGTGGGAGGGAGAGAAATGAGAGAGAGGGAGAGAGAGAAGGCGTGGGAGAGAGTGGGGGGTACATGGAGAGAGATGGATAGAGGGAGAGAGAGAGGGTGGTAGGGATTGATTAAACAAGAGGTACATAGAAAGAGGGAGAGGGTAGATAGAGACAATTAGAGAGGGTAGGGGAGAGGGAGGGAGGAAGAGGTGAGATGTATACATAGAGAGAAAGTGATAGGGTTTGAGGGATTAGGGTGGAGGACCTATAGGGTTGATGGTTTCTAAGGTATTAGGGTTTAAGGGTTGAGGGTTGAGGGAATAGGATCGATGGTAGAGGGTATTGGGTTGAGGGTATAGGGTAGAACGTTTAAGGGTTTAGGGTTGAAGGGTTTAGGGTTAAGGGTTTAGGGTTGAGGGTAGAGGGTATAGGGTATAGGTTTGAGGGTATATGGTTGAAGGATTAGGTTCAGGGTTCAATGTAAAGGGTAGAGGGTATAGGGGTTGAGGGTTTAGGGTTTAAGGATTGAGGGTTGAGGGTTGAGAATTGAGGGTTGAGGGTTTAATATATAGGGTAGAGGGTAGAGGGTAGAGGGTTTAAGGGTTTAAGATTTAAGGGTTGAGGGTTTAAGGTTGAGGGTAGAGGATTGAGGGTATAGGGTATAGGGCTGAGGGATTGGGGTTGAGGGTCTAATATATAGGGTAGAGGCTATAGGGGTTGAGGGATTAGGGTTTAATGGTTGAGGGTAGAGGGTTGAGGTTTTAAGGGTTAAGGGTTAAGGGATTAAGGGTTGAGGATTTAGGGATTAGGGTAGAGAGTTTTCTTGGATTTAAGGGTGTAAGGGTTGAGGGATAAGGGTTTAGGGATTAGGGTTTAGGGTAGAGGGTATTGGGTTTCGGTTGAGGGTAGAGGGTAGAGGGTAGAGAGTAGAGGGTTTAAGCGTTTAGGCTTTAAGGGTTGAGGGTTGAGGGTTGAGTGTTTAAGGGTTTAACGGTTTAAGGTTTAGGGTTGACGGATTAGGGTATAGAGGGAGGGATGGCTAGATAGAGAGGAGAGAATAGGAGGGAGGGACATAGATATATGAGGGTTGAGGATCCAATGTATAGGGTAGAGGGTT